>UESW01001734.1:115665-269867 GCA_900491605.1 Calamus simplicifolius | reverse complement strand
GAATCTTCTTCGAAGAAGAAGAACAAAAGGAAGTCGCAAATGTATGTTTTATGGCGGACGACAACGATGAGGTAAGTTCCGATAACCCTTGCGATGAGTTTGCATTTGATGAATTATTTGATGCTTTTAATGAACTTGTCGGCGATTTCAAGGTTTTGAAAAAGAAATACAAGCTTTTGAAAAATAAAAATTCAACTTTCATTAAAGAAAAGGAAGATCTTAATAATGAAGTTAAGAAACTTAAATCTGAAAATGAAATTTTGGTAAAAGAAAAAGAATTAATTTCCAATGAAAATGATAAACTAAGGAAAGAGGTTGAAAAATATAAGAACATAGTTGATAAGTTTACCTTAAGCTCAACTAAATTGAACATGTTATTAAATAGTCAAAAAGCAGTTTTTGACAAAGCCGGATTAGGGTATAACACTTTTAGAAAACAAAAATCACTGAAAAATATTTTTGTGCGTGCTGGCCAAAGTAATTTTACATGCTTTAAATGTAATCAAAAAGGACATAAATCTTATGAATGTAAAATTCTAAAACCTAATAAAAACTTAAATATTAAAGGAAAGAAAATATGGGTTCCAAAAGGAACAGTTTTTATTGCTACTAACCATGAAGGACCCAAGAAAGCTTGGGTACCTAAACATAAGACTTGATCATCTTTGCAGGAGTGTCTTGCGGCCAAAAGATCAAAGCGAAAGTGGTATCTTGATAGCGGCTGCTCAAGGCACATGACGGGTGACAAAGATCAATTCATCACCCTCGAAAGCAAAAGAGGAGGAGTAGTTACATTTGGGGATAATGGCAAAGGCCAAATCTTGGGGTTTGGTAACATTCAAATAACTCCCTCCACATATATTGAAAATGTCTTATATGTTGATGGTTTGAAACATAATTTAATTAGCATTAGTCAATTATGTGACAAAGGTTTTAAAGTATCATTTGAATCTTCTATATGCACAGTTGCTAATCCCATTGATAATAGCATTGTTTTTATTGGAAATAGAAATGGCAATGTATACTTGATTGACTTAGACAATTTGTCTACTAATAATCATTGCTTAGTTGCTAATAATGCTAATATGAATGAGATTGGTTGGTTGTGGCATCGAAGATTAGGTCACGCAAGCACACACCTGATTTCAAAACTAATTAGAATGGATTTAGTAAAAGGACTACCTAAAATAGATTTTGAAAATAACAAAATATGTGATGCATGTCAGTTTGGAAAAACAAACGAGAAGTTCTTTTAAATCTAAAAATGTTGTTTCAACTTCTAGGCCATTAGAGCTACTTCACATGGACCTTTTTGGACCAACTAGAACCACAAGTCTAGGAGGAAAGAAATATGGTCTTGTGATAGTAGATGATTACTCTAGATTCACTTGGGTAATGTTTTTAGCTCACAAAGATGAGACTTTCTCGATATTCCTGAAATTCTTCAAGAAAGTAACAAATGAGAAAAACACTACCATAGTGTCTCTAAGAAGTGATCATGGAACTGAATTTGAAAATCACTTATTTGAAAGTTTTTGCAATGAAAATGGTATTAATCATAATTTTTCTGCACCAAGAACCCCTCAACAAAATGGAGTAGTTGAAAGGAAAAATAGAACTCTAGAAGACATGGCCCGTACCATGCTATGTGAAAGTAAACTCCCGAAATACTTTTGGGCGGAAGCTATTAACACAGCATGTTACATCCTAAATAGAGCATTAATAAGACCTATTTTAAAGAAAACACCTTATGAATTATGGCATGATAGAAAACCCAACATTAAATATTTTCATGCATTTGGTTGTAAATGTTTTATTCATAATAATGGTAAAAATAACTTAGGTAAATTTGATGCAAAATCTGATGAAGGAATATTCTTAGGTTATTCAACAACTAGTAAAGCATATAGAGTGTTCAATAAAGGAAGTTTAATTGTTGAAGAATCTATTCATGTAGTTTTTGATGAATCTTTAGCATCAAGTTCCAAAAGGATTGATGATGAGGAAGATACAAACATTCTCGAAAACAATCTTGAAAAACTTAATATTGATGTATCTTCAGATCATGAACAAGAAGCTAAAGATAATGATTCGCCTAATGCTGATGTTATTAATACTAATCATAATGATGTAGATCTACCAAGAGATTGGAGATACGCTTATAGTCATCCCAAGGAATTGATTATAGGTGATCCATCTCAAGGAATAAGAACTAGATCATCTATGAGAAATATTAGTAATCACCTTGCATTTGTTTCTCAAATTGAACCTAAAACCATTGAAGAAGCTGAAAAAGATAATAATTGGATGTTAGCTATGCAAGAAGAATTAAACCAATTCACTAGAAATAATGTATGGACATTAGTGGAAAGACCTAAAGATCATTCTGTTATAGGATCAAAATGGGTTTTTAGAAATA
The DNA here is from genome assembly GCA_900491605.1 of Calamus simplicifolius. Lineage (NCBI taxonomy): Eukaryota > Viridiplantae > Streptophyta > Magnoliopsida > Arecales > Arecaceae > Calamus > Calamus simplicifolius. Next base: position 267,448 of record UESW01001734.1, on the reverse strand, counting down.
AACTAGATGAAAATGGCATAGTAATTAGAAACAAAGCTAGATTAGTTGCAAAAGGATATAATCAAGAAGAAGGTATTGATTTTGATGAAACCTTTGCACCTGTAGCTAGATTAGAAGCCATTAGGCTATTACTTGCATTTGCATGTCACATGAACTTTAATTTATTTCAAATGGATGTCAAAAGTGCATTTTTAAATGGATTAATAAATGAAGAAGTATTTGTTGAACAACCACCGGGATTTGAAGATCATGAATTTCCAAATCACGTTTTTAAATTGCACAAAGCTTTATATGGTTTGAAACAAGCACCTAGAGCTTGGTATGATAGACTAAGTAAATTTTTGATTGAAAATGATTTTACAAGAGGAAATGTTGATAAAACATTGTTTTTGAAAAGAAAAGATAAAGATTTACTTGTAGTTCAAATTTATGTTGATGACATTGTATTTGGTGCTACTAACAATCTTCTATGTCAAGAGTTTGCTAAGTTAATGCAGGGAGAATTTGAAATGAGCATGATGGGAGAACTCAATTTCTTCCTTGGACTCCAAATCAAACAAAGCAAAGAGGGAATCTTTATCAACCAAACAAAGTACACAAGAGAAATTCTAAAGAAGTTTGGTATGGAATCAATCAAACCCCTCGGAACACCAATGAGTCCTTCATGCAAGCTGGACAAAGATGAAGAAGGTAAGAAGGTTGATCAAAAATATTATCGAGGTATAATCGGATCCCTACTTTACTTAACTGCAAGTAGACCAGACATAATGTTTGCTGTTTGCTTATGTGCTAGATTTCAGTCTGAACCTAAAGAATCACATTTAATTGCTGTTAAAAGAATTCTTAGATACCTTAGTGGAACAAAAAATGTAGGTTTATGGTATTCTAGAGACTCAACATTAAATCTGATTGCTTATTCTGATTCTGATTATGCTGGATGTAAGTTAGATAGAAAAAGCACAAGTGGTGCATGCCAATTTTTAGGAAGTAACTTAATCTCATGGTTTAGCAAAAAGCAAAATTCGGTTGCATTATCTACTGCTGAAGCAGAATATGTTGCAGCTGGAAGTTGCTGTGCTCAAATCCTATGGATTAAGAGACAACTTGAAGACTATGGTATCACACTTGATAAGACACCTATAAGATGTGATAATACAAGTGCAATCAATCTAACTAAAAATCCAATTCAACACTCAAGAACAAAGCATATTGAAATTAGATATCACTTTATAAGAGAACATGTTGCCAATAATGAAATTTGTCTTGATTATGTGAATACTGAAGAACAACTGGCAGATATATTTACAAAACCCTTAAGTGAAGAGAGATTTTGTTATCTTAGAGGAGAATTAGGAGTTTGTGATCCTTTGGAATAATTTTCTGAAACTCTTAAGAACAACTATCTAGATTTCATCAATTTCTTGAAAAATCTCGATATTCAATAAGGAAATCTATCTAGATCTTGATTCATTTTCCCCAATTGCTAAGGAACATTTATCTAGAGTTTGATGATTAATTTGAATAGTTTCAGATCCTTGAAACTTGATTTTTTATCTCTGAAACTGTTAGAGTCGACTCTAACAGTTTGTGGAGTCGACACCTTAGTTTTTGATGTTCTGTCTAAGCAATTAGAGCCGACTCCGGCTTCTGTAGAGCCGACTCTAATTCGAGCGCTGACAGACTTTCTGGTTCGGAGCCGACACCCAGTTTTCGGGAGTCGACTCTAGGTCGAACTAGGTCAAAAATAAAAAGGCGGAGTCGACCCCAAATCATTTTATCCGTCTCCCAAAACCCCTCCAAGGAGTTCCAAAGCCTTTCCAACCTCCCCAATCTTCTCAAAACCTTTGATTACACATTCCAATCAACTCAATGGCACCCAAGAGGCGCGGTTTCGTCGGAGGAGCGTCCGTTCCCACGAGGCGACGCACGATTCGGAGGCAACCCTCGCCATCCTCCTCTTCGGCCACTCAAGAAGATTCCCCTCCTTCACCCTCTTCACCCAAAGTAGATCAACTAGCCGGTAAGACTATCACAACTGGAAGGAAGGTCAACTTTGATTTCTTTGAGTCGGAGGGCTTCTCAATAGGAAGATGTTTAAAAGAAATGGGGTGGGAAAAGATTTGTTCATTAGATATCCCCACTTATCCTGCCCTAGTGAGAGAATTTTACAATGATTTGAGTAGAGGAGAAGGCGGTTTAGTCAGTATTGTAAGAGGAACTAGAGTTGTAATAACTGCTGAAATCCTTGGAAATCTGTTGGAAATGCCCACAATTGGTATTATGGAATATCAGCATGATGATAGAAGTGGTGCATTGTCAAGAATGTTAGGGAGGGATGTAACCGAGTTTGAGGAAATTCTTGCTAATCAATTAAATCTGGAGCTCAGGTTACTACACAACATATGTGGAAGAATTTTATTCCCCAAAATTGGTAGATTTGAGTACGTCTCGGAGCGAGACATTCTTTTGATGGATTGTATTATAACTGGAAGGCCAGTCAACCTAGCTGGCATGATGATTGGTTATATGGCAGAGGCTGCTACAAAGAAAAGATCTACACTGCCATATGGTATGGTTCTGACATTGATCTTTAGAAGCCAAGGTGTGCTAATTATGGATAATGAACCCCTAAGGAAATTAAGGCACACTGACTATTATAGTATTTCTACTATTCATCGGATGGGCTTCAAGAAGTTAAATGGTATCTGGATGAAAGGAGGACGAGAAGAAAGAGCTGAGAGAGATAGAACTGAAGAGGCCAGAGTAGAAGATATCCCTGGACCATCCACTGCGGGACCATCAGTCCCTGATCCATTTATTGCGGGACCATCTACAGCTGGACCTTCAGAAGCTGGACCGAGCACAGTTCCCTCTCCTCCACATCTGTCTGTTACTGCTTCTGGGAGATTCTCTGATGAGCAGATTGGTCAGTTGAGAGCCTTGCTTGCTGAATATGACAGTCAGAGATCTCATGAGATTAATCAATTAAAAGAAGACTTCAATCAGCTAAAAGAAGAACTTAACTCGAGACTTGACATGATTTCCTTTTCCATAAGCAATTCTGTTGAATCCTTTGGTGCTGAACTTCACAAAATCTTTGAAAGGATGGAAGGCATTGCTGATGGCTCGGGATCTTATGTTCATGCAACTGGTCAACTGAAGAAGGACATTGACCTTGCAGTCTCACAGATTGAAGCTTGTCTTGAAAATTTTAAGAAATCTCAAAAAGATGATGTAATGGAAATCATAGGTCACTTGAAGAAAATTGTATTCAAACATATCTGACTTTGATTTTGATTTTGATACTCTTTTGTATCTTAGGTTCTCCAGGTTTACTTTATCTTGATAGTTTGTATTTAGGAATTTTGAGTATCTAATGTATCTCACTTTGGAATGTACTTGAATCAACTTATGTAATGTTTCTTACTTATGTAATGCAATTACACATTTTCAAATCTGTCTATGATTGACTGCTTGAATCCCTATGTCTTATTGAACCAACAATTTTTCTCTAATAACTTTCTTTATCTAATACTCTCCTTATTGCTGATAACAAAAAAGGGGGAGAGATGGTTGAATATGCAAAAAAAAGACTTGAAATTTTAATGAGAAATGATTGTTTATGCAAAAAGAAAGAGACTTGAAATTTTAATCAGTTCAATTAAAATTTGATTTTTTATATAGGGGAGCTATTCAATGCAGGGGAGCTTAACAACAAGCTTAATTGCAATTTTCTGTACATTTAGTTTAAATGTTCATAATTGATGGCTTATATAGAACTCATGCATAATTTTAAAAGTTCACTTTGAATATTGGCATCAAATCCTTCATTAAAAATGTTTTAAGCTTTAAAATGACTATAATCTTTAGTTCGAATGAATTTTTTGAATGCATATACTCAAAGTTTTTGTTATCATCAAAAAGGGGGAGATTGTTGACCCAATTGATGATTTTGATGATTAACAAAACTATTTGAGTATAACAATTGAAGGCTCTAATGATTTTGATTAAGTTTTTCAGATTATAAGTCGATTGAATGATCAAAATCAGGAGTTAAATCTTGTTCTGGATCGAATCTAATGTCTAGGTAAGATTGCAGACATTAGAGTCGACTCCGAGAATCACAGAGCCGACTCCAGTATCTGGCACGGAAGTTAGAGTCGACTCCGAGACTGTTAGAGCCGACTCCAACAGAAAAGACAGAACGTTGATTTTTCTGGCCCCGACTTAGAGTCGACTCCGGGTCTGTTAGAGTCGACTCCAGAAAAGTTTCTTGTCGACCCCAGAAAAGTCAGAGACGACTCCAGAATTAACGGATTAAAGTGTTTCGAGTTAGAGCCGACTCCAGAAAAGTTAGAGTCGACTCCAACCCACCTGGAACAAAAAATCAAATTGCCAGATCAGCTCTAACGGTAATATTTCTATTTTACTTTATTTCTAACGGATATATTTTGTTGCAAGGTACACTCCAACGGATAGTTTTCTTCCAAAAATGGTTTGAAAGAAATCTATAAAAAGGGAAGACTATCATTCAAAAACAAGAAAGGGAAAAACAAAGAAGAAAAATGGAAATAGAGAAATCCCAATTCAAAAATCCGAAAAAGAGAGAGCCTGAATCTCAAGAGAAAAAACCTTCTAGCTCAAATCCACTCCACTCCAAAAAGCTCAAGAGGAATCCAAGGCATTCAAATCAAAGTTTTGGTGGATTTTCCAAATTGGAGAAAGAGGATCAGTTTCTTGCTTTTCAATCCTTCTCAACTGCTTCAACTGTGAAGAATCGAGCTGAGGCTTGATTCAATCTAGCAAGGAGAAGAAGGAAAGAAGAAAAGAAGAAAAGCTCAAAAGCCAACCAACTACAAATCAGGCTTTTCTAAACCTTGTTCATTTACTTGATTATTTGCTCATTGAGGAGCTGTGTACTTGAAAAATAATATTTCTTTTGTTTGTGTCTAGTTCAATCTGGGGGATTGAACTAGTGGAGGTAGTCTTACCTCGGTACAAGCTTGGTATAGCTTGTGTTAGGGTTTTTGTGCTGGTGAGCCCGGAAAACCGGCTGGGTTCGTTGTGATCCCGGGAAAACAACAAGTTTGAGTTGTGAGCTTGTAAAACAACTCGGCTGTAATCAAGGAAGATTATAGTGTGGACCCAAGTGAATCTTGGGAGTGGACGTAGGTGTTGGATACACCGAACCACTATAAAATCTTTGTGTTTGTCGTGTCTCCTTTATCTCTATCTCTATCTCTATCTTATTGATTGTATTTTGTTTTTGCATCTGCATTCACTTTCACTCACACTAAGCAAACAAATATTTCAAAAGGTTTAAATTTTTTTAAAGAACCCAATTCACCCCCCTCCTCTTGGGTTGTCATCTGGGCCAACAAAATGGAACTAAAAATGTAGGATTATGGTATTCTAAAGACTCAACATTAAATTTGATTGCTTATACTGATTTTGATTATGCTGGTTGTAAATTAGATAGAAAAAGTACAAGTGGTGCATGCCAATTTTTAGGAAGTAACTTAATATCTTGGTTTATCAAAAAGCAAAATTCGGTTGCATTATCTACTACTGAGGCTGAATATATTGCAGTTGGAAGTTGTTGTGCTCAAATCCTTTGGATTAAGCGACAACTTGAAGATTATGGTATAACACTTGATAAAATACCAATTAGATGTGATAACACTAGTGCAATCAATTTAACTAAGAATCCAATCCAACATTCAAGAACTAAACACATTGAAATTAGATATCATTTTATTAAAGAACATGTAGCTAATAATGATATTTGTCTTGATTATGTTGTACTGATGAACAATTAGCTGACTTATTTACAAAACCCCTTAGTAAAGTAAGATTTTGTTATCTTAGAGGAGAATTAGGAGTTTGTGATCCATTGGAATGAATTTTAAAACTCGTAGGAATGATTATCTAGAATTTAATCATTTTTTTCTAATTTTCTTATAATTTTAAGGATTATTTATTTAGATATTTGTGTTGGCCCAGATGGTAACCCAAGAGGAGGGGTGAATTGGGTTTTAAAAAATTTTTAACTCTTTTTAAAGTTAAATCGATTGATATCAAAGTATGCAAGCGGATGGAGTTAATCGAAGCTAAGCACAAGCAATTAAAGAAGAGAGAGAGAGAGAGATCAAAACACTACAAACACAAAGATTTTATAGTGGTTCGGTGTAACCAACACCTATATCCACTCCCAAGCTCCACTTGGGTCCACACTATAATCCTATTGATTACAGTCGAGTTGTTTTACAAGCTCACAACTCAAACTTGTTGTTTTACCCGGGATCACAACGAACCTAGCCGGTTTTCCGAGCTTACCAGCACAAAACCCAACCTCAAGCTATATCTAGCTTGACCCGAGGTATACCACCTCACTAATTCAATCCCCGATTGAATTAGCAATCAAATGAAATCAATTAATGTTTACAATGACAAACAGCTCCTCAAATGAGTGAATATGCAATATAAATAGACAAGGAATAGAAAAGCCTGTTTGAAGCGATTTGAATATAGGCTTGGCTTCTTTTCTTCTTTTCTCTTCTCCTTTGAAAGGTTGAATCAAGCTCCAGTTCAGATTTCACCCAGAAATTTGTTGTTGAGAAGATGGAAAAAAAAAGGTTTTGGCTTCTTCTTTTCCTTCTTTGAAATCCTCTGAAATTGAACTTTGTACGCCTTGGATTTCTTTTGAATCTTTCTTTAGAAGATGAACGAGCTCACAGAGATTTCTCTTTTTGAAATGGCTCTCTTGAATATCTCGATTTTTTGATCTTTCTTCCGTTTTTTGTTCTTTTTCGTTCTTATTTTAAACGGTCTGTTCTCCCCTTTTTTATAGATTTTCTTTAATCCGAGATTAGGTGAAAAACTAGCCGTTATTTCTGTCCTTGGATTGCTCCTACACACAAGAAAAATAGCCGTTAGAAATTATGTGAGAAAATGTTACCATTGGAGGCCGTTCTGACACTTTGAAAATCCGTTTCTGTCAGGTTGGAGTTGGCTCCAACTTTTCATGTGTCGGCTCCACTTCGTGCATCCAAAAATAGTAATAAAAGTTTTCGTTAAGGGGTCGGCTCCCGATAAGTTATGTGTCGGCTCCCCGTCTCCAGGTGTCAGCTCCCGAAATAGAGGGTGTCGACTCTAAATATGGCTCAAATATGCTCTCTGTTCTCAGGTTAGAGTCGGCTCCACTTATTCTAGGTGTCGGCTCCCGAATCTTAGGTGTCGGCTCCCGAATTCCATGTGTCGGCTCTAGAAACTGATGCAGAAAAGCATACTTCTGTCTCTCAGGTTGGAGTCGGCTCCCGACATCCATGTGTCAACTCCAGACCGTGCCGAATTTTGAGAACTATTCTGATACGCCCATATGTCAACTTCTGACTTATAGGTTGACTCCAAGGTCTGAACTTTTAAAAATTACAATTTGAAACTCATCTTAAAATCAATTTTGAGTGATATTTGAATTATTAAACTTTCTTAATACCTGAAACACTTCATAAATTTTTAGAAACAATATGAATATACTCATGGCTTTTGTTAATCATCAAAATCAATAATTGGGTCAACAATCTCCCCCTTTTTGATGATGACAAAAACATTGAGTATATGCATGATTAAGTTATCATAGTTAAGCTCCCCCTAAATGAGGTAGCTCCCCCTATGAAACTCAAAATAAAATTTTTCTCCTTATATACCATTTCATTTTGAAATTTATTTCTCTCCCCCTTAATTTCATTTCTCTCCCTTTGAAAATCAAAAACTCATGCAATAATCAACTTAATCAAATTACTTAAGTGTTTTTAATGCATATACGATTTCTTCTCTCCCCCTTTTTTGTTGTCAACAAAAAGGTTAACATTCAACCACAAGTGAACTCATTGAATAAGACAATATTAATTCAAAGAAATTTCATTGCATCAAAAGATTTCAATACATAAGCTTCATTACATCAAAACATTCCATTACATCAAACATTCTATTACATTAAAACATTACATCAAAATATTCTATCAAAACATCAAAACATTCTATTACATCAAAGTGTAAAGCAAACTAAAACTTTAAAATCCAAAACTAAAGCGTTTCTTCAGTCCTTCTACGATCTTTTCCATTCCTTCTTTTGAATCTTCATAAAATCATTTAAGCTGTTTTGAACCATGTTAGCAGCCTCTCTTATATTCTCTTGTAGCTCTATATTACTTCTAGAATATGTGTCAGAATCACCAGCAATGTCCTTGATCTTATCAAAAATATTCATTAATTCATATTTTAGAGCTTTAGAAGAAGTTTCAAGAGAGGGATCCTATTTTGTTCACTTTAACTTCTAAGGAGTGGAATGATTCTTTTAAACTTGAAAGTCTATTTTCAAAACTATTATTCATCTTCTCTTCATGTTCAGCCAACAAAGTCTTCAATTGCTCTAATTGTAACTCAGAAAAACTAGAAGCACTCGGAACTGAAGCAGGCATAGGTGTCGGTGAAGGCTCTGGTCTGCTAGGCTCCGGTGAAGGATGTCTCATGGATGGTCCAGCTTCTGATGGTGCTGAAGCTCCAATCTCAACTGCCCTATCTTCTGAATGACCTTTTTTTTCCTAGTTCCATTGACCTTAATGAATCCCATGCGATGAACAGTAGCGATGCTGTAGTAATTTGTGTGCCTTAGGTTTTTAGGTTCATTTTCTAAGATAACTACACCCTGACTTCGGAATGCTAAGTTAGGATCATGCCATAGGGTAAGGAATATCTCTTCTTGCCACCAGCATCTGCCATGTACCAAATCATCATGCCAGGAAGATTAATAGGCTGTCCAGTCAAAACACTATCCATATCACAATGTCTCGCTCCGAGACATACTTGAACCTACCAGTCTTAGGGAATAAAATCCGACTACAAATATTATGTAACAATCTAAGCTCAAGAGGCAACTGATTTGCCCTGATTTCCTCAAAATCAACAACATCTCTTCCTAACATCCTTGACAAAGCTCCTGACCTATCACTGTGAAAGTTTGCAATAGGTCCAAGAGTAGGAATCTCAAGAAGGTTTCCAAGAATCTCGGAAGTAAGATGTATCATTTTTCCTCTTACAACACTTACTATGCCACCGTCTCCTCTTGACAAATCTTGATAAAATTCTTTAACTAAAGCAAGATATGTAGGAATGTCTAAAGAACACACCTTTTCCCAACCAATTTCCTTTAGTTGTCGTCCAATAGCGAATCCCTCATCTTCAAAAAATCCGAAATTGACCTTTCTTTCCATTGTAATCATTCGTTCGGCTAGAGTGTCAATGTATGGTGAAGGAGGTGAGGAAGGATCTGGAATCGCACTAGGAGTAGAGGACGAGGATAAAGAATCCGAAGATGGCGACGGTTGATGAATTGGGTGTCTCGCCGTTCACTTCCTCGTTGCCATCGGACCTCCATAGATCGTTCTCCTTCTCTTAGGTGCCATGGAATCCTAGGGAATGATTAATTGAAGGAATCTCAAGTTTTGATAGGGTTTAGAGAGGAATTGGAGACGATTTGAGTAAGATTAGGTCGAAGAGGTGTCGACTCGGTCCTAAATAGTCGAAAAGGGTCCACTAGGTGTCGACTCCCGCAAAGTTAGGTATCGACTCCAACTTGCCAAAATGATTAACGCCCGAACTGGAGTCAGCTCCGCTAAAGCGGGTGTCGGCTCCAAGGTCCCTGACCGAGAGCGACACAAAAATAAGGTGTCGACTCCAAAGATTGAGGTGTCGACTCCAAGACAGATTCAAAAATAGATAAGAGTTTTAGAAATCTGAAACTCATCAAAATAAAAATCAATAAATATGATAAAAATCCTTGGAATATGGAGAATCAATTGGTTCAACAATCTAGATGAATTTTCCTTAAAATCATGAAGAAATTTTTAAGATATTGAATGAAATCTAGATAATTGAACTTAAGGGTTTCGAGTCATTCCAACGGATTATAAATCCCTAACTCTCCTCTAAGATAACAAAATCTCTCTTCACTCAAAGGTTTTGTAAATATATCAGCTAATTATTCTTCAGTATTAACATATTCTAGACAAATGTCATTATTAGCTACATGTTCTCTAATGAAATGATATCTAATTTCAATGTGCTTAGTCTTGAATGTTGAATTGATTTTTAGTTAGGATTAATGCACTAGTATTTTCACATATAATAGGAGTTCTATCAAGTGTTATACCATAATCTTCAAGTTGTCGCTTAATCCAAAGGATTTGAGCACAGCAACTTCCAGCTGCAACATATTCTGCTTCAGCAGTTGATAATGCAACCGAATTTTTCTTTTTGCTAAACCAAGAGATTAAGTTACTTCCTAAAAATTGCATGCACCACTTGTACTCTTTCTATCTAGTTTACAACCAGCATAATCAGAATCAGAATAAGCAATCAAATTTAGTGTTGAGTCTCTAGAATACCATAAACCTACATTTTTGGTTCCACTAAGTATCTTAGTATTCTTTTTACAGCAATTAAATGTGATTCTTTAGGTTCAGATTGATATCTAGCACATAAGCAAACAACAAACATGATATCAGGTCTACTTGCTGTTAAGTAAAGTAGGATCCGATCATACCTCTATAATATTTTTGATCAACTGGCTTACCGTCTTCATCTTTGTCTAGTTTGCATGAAGGACTCATTGGTGTTCCGAGGGGTTTGATTGATTCCATACCAAACTTTTTGAGGATTTCCTTTGTGTACTTTGTTTGGTTGATGAAGATTCCCTCTCTTTCTTGTTTGATTTGGAGTCCAAGGAAGAAATTGAGTTCTCCATCATGCTCATCTCGAATTCACCCTGCATTAACTTAGCAAATTCTTGACACAAGAGATTGTTAGTAGCACCGAATACAATATAATCAACATATATTTGTACTACTAATAAATCCTTATCTTTTCTTTTTAAAAATAGTTTTATCAACATTTTCTCTAGAAAAATTATTTTCAATTAGAAATTTGCTTAACCTATCATACCAAGCTCTAGGTGCTTGTTTTAAACCATATAAGTGCTTTGTGCAATTTAAAAACATGATTTGGAAATTTATGATCTTCAAAACCAGGTGGTTGTTCAACAAAAACTTCCTCATTTATAAATCCATTTAAAAATATACTTTTAACATCCATTTGAAATAAATTGATATTCATATGACATGCAAATGCAAGTAATAATCTAATTGCTTCTAATCTAGCTACAGGTGCAAAAGTTTCATCAAATCAATTCTTCTTCTTGATTATATCCTTTTGCGACTAATCTAGCTTTGTTTCTAATTACTATGTCATTTTCATCTAATTTATTTCTAAATACCCATTTTGATCCTATAACTGAATGATCTTTAGGTCTATCTACAAGGGTCCAGACATTGTTCCTAGTAAATTGATTTAATTCCTCTTGCATAGCTAACATCCAATTATTGTCTTTTTCATCTTTTTCAATAGTTTTTGGTTCAATTTGAGATACAAATGCAAGATAATTATTGATGTTTCTCATTGATGATCTAGTTCTTACTCCTTGAGATGGATCACCTATAATTAATTCCTTTGGATGACCATAGGCATATCTCCAATCTATAGGAAGATCTACATCATTATGATTAGTATCAATAACATCAACACTAGGAGATTCATCATCTTTAGCTTCTTGTTCATGATCTGAAGATACATCTATATTCAATTTTTTAATATCTCTCTCAAGTAAATTTGTATCTTCCTCATCATCAATCTTTTCCGAACTCGATGCTAAAGATTCATCAAAAACCACATGAATAGATTCTTCTACAATTAAGTTTCTCTTGTTAAACACTCTATATGCTTTACTAGATGTTGAATATCCTAAGAATATGCCTTCATCAGATTTTGCATCAAATTTTTTAAGATTATTTTACCATTATTATAAATGAAACATTTACAACCAAATGCATGAAAGTAACTAATGTTTGGTTTTCTATTATTCCATAGTTCATAAGGAGTTTTCTTAAGGATTGGCCTAATTAAAGCTCTATTAAGATGTAACATGCTGTGTTATAGCTTCCGCCCAGAAGTACTTTGGGAGTTGGCTTTCACATAGCATGGTACGGGCCATGTCTTCTAAGTTCTATTTTTCTTTCTACAACTCCATTTTGCTAAGGTGTTCTAGGTGTAGAGAAATTATGATGGATGCCATTTTCAATGCAAAAGTTTTCAAATAAATGATTTTCAAATTTTCCATGATCACTTCTAAGAGACACTATGGTGTTATTTTTCTCATTTGACTTTCTTGAAGAATTTCAGAAATATCGAGAAAGTCTCATCTCTTGTGAGCTAAAAATAATACCCAAGTGAATCTAGAATAATCATCTACTATCACAAGACCATATTTCTTTCCTCCTAGACTTGTGGTTCTAGTTGGTCCAAAAGATCCATGTGAAGTAGCTCAAGTGGCCTAGAAGTTGGAATATTTTTAGATTTGAAAGAACTTCTAGTTTGTTTTCCAAATTGACATGCATCACAAATTTTGTTATTTTCAAAATCTAGTTTAGGAAGGCCTTTTACTAAATCCATTCTAATTAGTTTTGAAATTAGGTGTGTGCTTGCATGACCTAATCTACGATGCCACACCAACCAATCTCATTCATATTAGCATTATCAGCAACTAAGCAATGATTACTAGTAGACAAATTGTCTAAATCAATCAAGTATACATTGCCATTTCTATTTCCAATAAATACAATGCTATTATCAATGGGATTAGAAACAGTGCAAATAGAAGATTCAAATGATACTTTAAAACCTTTATCACACAATTGGCTAATACTAATTAGATTATGCTTTAAACCATTAACATATAAGACATTTTCAATAAATGTGGAGGGAGTTATTTGAATTTACCAACCCCATGATTTGGCCTTTGCCATTGTCGCCAAATGTAACAACTCCTCCTCTTTTCTTCAAGGGTGATGAATTAATCCTTGTCACCCGTCATATGTCTTGAGCAGCCACTATCAAGATACCACTTTCGCTTTGATCTTTTGGCCACAAGACACTCCTGCAAAATGATCAAGTCTTATATTTAGGTACCCAAGCCTTCTTGGGTCCTTCATGGTTAGTAAAAAATTGTTCCTTTTGGAACCCATATTTTCTTTCCTTTAACATTTAATTTTTGTTACTTTTTCTTGAATTACATTCATAAGATTTATGACCTTTTTGTTACAATTGTAACATGTAACATCATTTGTTTTCTTAACAAAGAAATTGTTTACAAATTTTTGTTTCATGTTTGGTTATATCCTAATCCAGCTTTATCAAAAATAGCTTTTGATTACTTAAAATAATTTTAGTTTTTCAGAGCTATATGTAAATTTATCAACTAAGTTCTTGTATTTTTCAACTTCTTTCTTTAAGTTAAGGTTTTCATTCATGATTGATTCTTTTTCTTTTAGAAATCTCTCCTTTTCATCTTTTAAATTTTAACTTCAAGTGTTAATTCATTTTTCTCTTTAATAGATTTAAGTTTTCATTTTTCAAAAACTTATTTTTCTTTTTCAAATTTTAAAATCATTGACTAATTCATTGAAAGCATCATATAATTCATCAAATGTAAAGTTATCATTGAGGGTTTTGGAACTTATCTCATCAACGTTGTTTACCATGAAACAAATGTTTGCAACTTCTTTTGTTCCTCCTCGGAAGAGGATTCTTTGCTATCGCTCCATGTTGCAACATAAGACTTCTTCTTCTTGTAGGCTTTCTTCAATTGAGGACAATCATATCTAAATGCCCTGGTTTCTTATAACATATTAAGGGCTCTTTTTCTTTCTTTGTCCTTTTCTTTCTCTTTCTCTCCTTCCATTTTTGTTCCAAACTTTTTCTTGTGGAAGGGATCTCCTTCTTTCATGAATTTTTGAATTTCTTTGCAAGGAGAGCAGTCTCCTCATCATCATCATTATCACTGCTGCTTTCCTCGCTTTCTGCAGCCTTGAGGCAATAGTTTTCTTCTTCTTGTTCTTCCTCTTGATGTTGTTTCATAGTCAGCTCATGGGTCATTAAGGATCCAAGTAGCTCTCCAAAGGTAAAACATTTGATATCCTTGGCTTCTTGGATTGTAGTCACCTTCGCTTCCCATGATCTTGGAAGAGACCTAAGAATTTTACGCACAAGTTCAGAATTAGTATAAGTCTTACCAAGACTTTTCAACCATTTACAATATCAGTGAATCTAGTGTACATGCATGCAATTATTTCAGTTTGTTCCATGCTAAATAGTTCATATTTATGAACCAAAATATTAATTTTTGATTCTTTTACTTGATTGGTACCCTCATGGGTAACTTCTAATCTATCCCAAATTTCTTTATGGAAACACATGTAGAAATTCTATTAAATTCATTTGCATCTAATGAACAATATAAAACATTCATGGCTTTAGCATTGAGCTGAGCCAACTTCTTATCATGTTCATCCCATTCCGTTTTCGGGTTTAGGAACAATGTGTCTTCTCTAATTGTGGGTGTATGTGGACCATTAACTATGATTCCCCATAAGTCATAGTCAAGTGCTTGAATAAAAATCTTCATTCTAGCTTTCCAATAACTATAATTAGTTCCATTGAATAAAGGAGGTCGATTAGTGGATTGACCTTCTAAATAAGATGAACTAGCTTGGGCTGCCATTTGGATCTTTTGCTCTTGATTGTTAGGCCAAATTCAAATGAGCACTTGCTCTGATACCAATTGTTGGCCCAGATGGCAACCCAAGAGGAGGGGTAAATTGGGTTCTTAAAAAAAATTTAACTCTTTTTAAAATTAAATCGATTGATATCAAAGTATGCAAGCGGATGGAGTTAATCAAAGCTAAGCACAAGCAATTAAAGAAGAGAGAGAGAGAGAGATCAAAACACTACAAATACAAAGATTTTATAGTGGTTCGGTGTAACCAATACCTACATCCACTCCCAAGCTCCACTTGGGTCCACACTATAATCCTCTTGATTACAGTCGAGTTGTTTTACAAGCTCACAACTCAAACTTGTTGTTTTACCCTGGATCACAATAAACCCAGCCGGTTTTTCGGGCTTACCAGCATAAAACCCAACCTCAAGCTATATCTAGCTTAACCCGAGGTATACCACCTCCACTAATTCAATCCTCCGGTTGAATTAGCAATCAAATGAAATCAATTAATGTTTACAATGACAAACAACTCCTCAAATGAGAGAATATGCAATATAAATAGACAAAGAATAGAAAAGCCTGTTTGAAGCGATTTGAATGTAGGCTTGGCTTCTTTTCTTCGTTTTATCTTCTCCTTTGAAAGGTTGAATCAAGCTCCAGCTCAGATTTCACCTAGAAATTTGTTGTTGAGAAGATGAAAAAAATAGATTTTGGCTTCTTCTTTTTCTTTTTTGAAATCCTCCGAAATTGAACTTTGTACGCCTTGTATTTCTTTTGAATCTTTCTTTAGAAGATGGACGAGCTCACAGATATTTCTCTTTTTGAAATGGCTCTCTTGAATATCTCGATTTTTTGATCTTTCTCCCGTTTTTTATTCTTTTTCGTTCTTATTTTAAACGGTTCGTTCTCCCCTTTTTATAGATTTTCTTTAATCTGAAATTAGGTGGAAAACTAGCCGTTATTTCTGTCCTTGGATTGCTCCTACACACAAGAAAAATAGCCGTTAAAAATTAGGTGAGAAAATGTTACCGTTGGAGGCCGTTCTGACACTTTGAAAATCCATTTCTGTCAGGTTAGAGTCGGCTCCAACTTTTCATGTGTCGGCTCCACTTCGTGTATCCAAAAATAGTAATAAAAGTTTTCGTTGAGGGGTCGGTTCCCAATAAGTTATGTGTTGGCTCCCTGCATCCAGGTGTCGGCTCCCAAAATAGAGGGTGTCAACTCTAAATATGACTCAAAATACGCTCTCTGTTCTCATGTTAGAGTCGGCTCCACTCATTCTAGGTGTCGGCTTCCGAATCTTAGGTGTCAGCTCTCGAATTCCATGTGTCGGCTCCAGAATCTGATGCAGAAAAGCATACTTCTGTCTCTCAGGTTGGAATCGGCTCCCGACATCCATGTGTCGACTCCATACCGTGCCAAATTTTGAGAACTATTCTGATACGCCCATGTGTCGACTCCTGACTTATAGGTGTCGACTCCAAGGTCTGAACTTTTGAAAATTACAATTTGAAACTCATCTTAAAATCAATTTTGAGTGATATTTGAATTGTTAAACTTTCTTAATACCTGAAACACTTCATAAATTTGTCAGAAACAATATGAATATACACATGACTTTTGTTAATCATCAAAATCAATAATTGGGTCAACAATTTGAACCCCTTGATTCATCACATTCCAATGTTGATTTAGCCAAAATTTGATGTCAATCCGGACATGTTTCAGATCCTTTGAAATTCTCTTATTTTTTTTTCTGAAACTATCTTGTAGCCGACTCCTCTGGTATCGGAGTCGACTCCAGTTTTATCTAAGGCTTTGGAGCCGACACCTACTTTTTCCGAGTCGACTCCACTTCAGGCGCTGACTGTGTTAGTGACCTGGAGCCGACACCTCGCTTTGCGGGAGTCGACTCCAAGTGGTCCCAGGTGGACTTATTTAGGGCAGAGCCGACTACTCTTTCATTTCAATCGACTCCTAACTCTTCCAAACTCTCTCCAACTTTTTCAAAACCATAAACTTCTCAAATTAACCTCTCCCTAGCACTCCCTGGCACCCAAGCGTAGAGGATCGTTGTTTGAAGGTAGAGTGACGATGGAGAAGCGTACAACAAGGCGTCCGGTGCGTGAACCCACTCCGAGTTCTTCCTCCAGTTCAACTGCATCCACTCCTAGTACTATACCTAGCCCCTCCTCACCCCAAATTGATACCCTAGCCGGTTGAATCATCACTATGGGAAGGAAGGTGGATTTTGATTTTTTTGAGGCCGAGGGTTTTGCTATTGGGCGACAAATCAAGGAGCTCGTTGGGGAAAATGTATGTTCCTTAGATGTTCCCACATATCCGGCTCTAGTCAAGAAATTTTACTTAAATTTGTCAAGAGGAGATGGAGGATTAGTCAGTATGGTTAGAGGAAGAAGAATCCATCTCACATCCAAAATTTTAGGTAGTCTTTTGGAAATCCCTGTTGTAGGATTAATTGCAAATAGTCACAGTGACCGGGCTGGTGCTTTGACAAGGATGATGGGTAGAGATTTCACTAAGTTTGAGGAAGTTAGGGCAAATCAGTTGCCCCTTGAGCTTAGACTTTTACATAACATATGTGGTAGGATCATATTTCCTAAAACTGGCAGGTTTGAGTATGCCTCAGAGCGATACATAGTGATTATGGACAGTATTTTGATGGGTCAGCCAGTCAACCTAGCAGGTATGATGATTTGGTATATGGCTGAGGCTGGAAACAAGAGGAGATCGACCTTGCCTTATGGAATGATCCTGACCATGGCATTCAAAAGTCAAGGAGTTGTTATTTCTAATAGTGAGCCAATGAAAAACCTTAGGCACACTGATTATTACAGCCTGGCTACAGTGCATAGAATGTGATTCATGAAGGTGGATGGCAGATGGGAAAGAAAAGGTCATCTGGATGAGAGAGCAGACGGCATTGGAGCTACTGCACCATTAGGAGTAGGTCCATCAGCGAGGCATCCATCACTAGAGCCTAGCAGATCATCACCACCATCGGCACCTACTTAAGTTTCTGCACATGTACCATTGCCTGTTCCTACTGCTGGTTTTTTGAGTGTTCAGTTAGAGCAGCTTAAGGAGTTATTTAGTATTCATAAAGAAGAGATGAAGACTGAGTTAGATAACAGTCTTATGAGCTTGAGAGAAATGTTCTATTCCTTAGATGATAGAGTGAGCAAGATTGAATCCACTCTTGGATCTTTTTCAGAAACTTTGAAGACTGATCTCATGCATATATTTAAGGAGCTCAAAGAAATTGGAGGAGATTCTGAGACATATTCTAGATGCAATGCAGAATTATAGGAGAAAATCACAGTGGCATTTGCATTCTTTGATAGAAGATTGAATGAATTTATCAGAACTCAAAGTGAAGGAATGAGAAAGATTCTTGAAGAGCTCAAAAGACTTATTAGATTTTGATGTTTTTTAACTTTTGATGTTTGATTTACATTTTGATGTACTTAATCTTTGAAGTTCAGTTTGTATTTTTGATGTAATTGAAGTAACATTTTGTTATAGTTGAATGATGTATGAAAGCACTTGTGATGTCATATTTTGATACTTTAATAAATATCATATTTGCTATCTTTGAACTTTGATATTGAGTAACTTGGTTTGAATTTTGATTCACTTAATGTTTAATGCATTAATATTATCTGCAACTTCTTAACCTTTTTGTTGATTACAAAAAAGGGAGAGAAGTAAATAATATTTGTATATGCATAATAGTTATAATTGAATGTACAATGAGGAAAACATAATGAAGAGAATGACACTTAAGAATAATACTTCAATGATACATTTATATCAAATGAAGAATAATACTTCAATGATACATTTACATCAAATAAATTCAAGATATGTATGAAGATTCAATGAACTTAACATATGCACAAATTTAGGGGGAGCTACCTAATTAAGGGGGAGCTTAACCTTTACTTTAAATCGAGTAGTAATTATGCATTAATTGCTTATGCATATACTCAGTGTTTTTGTCATCATCAAAAAAGGAAAAGATTTTTGAAAAAATTATTGATGAATTATTTACCCAGTTATTGATTTTGATGATTAACAAAATCCATGAGTATATTCATTATATTTCTGATAAATTTGATAAGTGTTTTAGGGATTAAGAATGTTTAATCAGTCAAAAGGTATAAGGAAATAAGTTTTGAATCAAATTTTAATAGAAATTATTTAAGTTCAGAACTTAGAGTCAACACCTCAACAGTCTGGAGCCGACCCCAGGACGTATCAAAACTTTTCTAGAATTTCGGCATGGTCTGGAGTCGACACCTATAGTTTCGGAGCTGACTCCAACTTGAGATACAGTGAAGTGCCTTCTGCGTTAGTTTCTGGAGCCGACACCTGGAGTTTGGGAGCCGACACCTGAAAGTTGCGGAGCCGACACCTGAGTATCTGGAGATGACTCTAACCTGAGTACAGAGAGCATGTTATTTGGACATTGTTAGAGTCGATACCTTTGGATTCTAGAGCCGACTCCCGAATGCATCGAGCTGACACTTAACTTTTTCAGAGCCGACTCCTCAACGAACTTTTATTACTATTTTTGGACACCCTGACTTGAAGCCGACACATAAAAAGTTGGAGCCGACTCCAACCTGTCAAGGATGTTTTTCAAAAGTGACAGATCAGCTCCAACGGTAATATTTTTTTTACTTAACTTCTAACGGCTATTTTTTTGTATGGACGAACTATCCAGGTACATTCCAACGGCTATATTTCACCTATGGATCTATAAAAAGGGGGATTCGTCCGTTTGAAAAGAAGAACAAAAAAAGAACGAAAAAATAGAAAAAATAGAGAGAAAATATAAGAAAAATCGAGAGATATATCTAGTGAAAAAGAAAGAGAGAAATCTCTGAGTCTACGCCATCCATTGAAAAGAGATTCAAGAGAAATCCGAAGCATCCAAAGTTTGAAATTGAAGGATTTTCAAAGTGAAAAGGAGTTCAAAAAGCCCCAAAATTCTTCAACTTCTCAACTGCAATTTTCAGTGAAGAATCTGAGCTGAGGCTTGATTCAATCTTTCAAAGGAGAAGAAGAAAAGAAGAAAAGAAGAAAAGAAGAAAAGCTTCAAATCAAAATCGCTTCAAACAGGCTTTTCTTACCTTTGTTTATTTAATTGAATATTTGCTCATTTGAGGAGCAGTTTTGTATCTCAAACTCTATTTTCTATTGTTGCTTGCTAATTGGAATTGAATTAGTGAAGGTAATAGACCTCGGGACAAGCTAAGAATAGCTTGTGGGTTAGGTTTTGTGCTGGTAAGCCTTTGAAAACCAGCTGAATTCGTTGTGATCTCGAAAAAAATAACAAGTTTGAGTTGTGAGCTTGTAAAACAACTCGACTGTAATCAAGTGGATTATAGTGTGGACCCAAGTGCTGCTTGGGAGTGGACGTAGGTGTTGGATACACCGAACCACTATAAAATCTGTGTGTTTGCCGTGCTTTTGCCTCTCTCTCTACTCTTCATTTGTGCTTAGCTTTCATCATTTACATTTGCACATCTTCATATTAAGCAAAAATAGTTGTCAAAAGAGTTAAAGTTTTTAAAAGAATCTAATTCACCCCCCTCTTGGGTTGCCATCTAATCCAACACCATATGTCTATATAGTCTCCTTCTATTTTTTTTTTAAAATCAAATTGTAGGCTCCATTTGATATCACTTTTTTTTATATTTTAAAGTAAAAAATTCTAATGTAAAAAAAGTTTGATTCTCTTATTTTTATTTATAAAGGAAACCTTCAAATTTTAGAGAAAAAGTGAAAGTAAAAATTTATTGGATCTACTTTTAAGGGTTTGTTTAGTTTGGTATCATAGTTAGAACTGGAATCAAAAAAAATTATGAATCCTACTAATAACATATTAAAAAATATATTATAATATATTATAATATAATTATAATATATATTAATATACCACAGTAATAGATTATATATATATATAAAATTATCATTATATAATATTAATTATTATACACTATAATAATTAATATATAAAATGACTATTATATAATATTAAGATTTAGTGACGCATAGTTTGCACATAATAATGATTTTTTTTTTATTTTAGCGACACAGATAATGCACCGCTAAATAGTGACACATTAATAATGCATAATTTGCATATAATAAATAATTTTTTTTAATTTTAGCGATGCAAATAATGCGTCGCTAAATAGCGACTTTAATGCTTCGCTAAAATCCCACTTTTTTATCCCGCCTAATTAGCGATGCCACTTCGCTAATTAGTGACCGATTAGCAATGCCATAGTGGCATCGCTAATCCATGTTTATAAACCCACCTGCCGCCCCCCCCCCCCCCCCCCCCGCCTCTCTCTCCCTCCTCCCTTTGCTCCTCCAGCGCTAACCCTCTCCCTCTTCCTCCTCCCACCCCCCGCGATGCAGCCCCCTCCCTTCCTCCGGTGCTGCCCCCGGTGCAGCCCTCTCCCCCTTTAGGTACACCCTTAGCCCCCCTTCTCTCTAGCCCCGGCGGCCTCCCCCTCCTCTCTCTGGTCCCGACGGCCCTGCGGCCATGGCCAGGTGGCCAGGCCGCTCGCGGGGGGCCTGGCAGGCCCCCCCTCTCTCTGGCCCCGGTGGCCCCACGGCCGTGGCTTGGCGGCCTGGCCGCATCGCCAGGCCGCCCGTGGGGGGCCTGGTAGGCCCCCCCTCCCTCTCTCTGGCCCTGCAACCGTGGTGGCCAGGCCCCCCCTCTCTCTGGCCCCGATGGCCCCACGGCCGTGGCCTGGTAGCCTGGCCGCGGGGTTCAAATGAGTGAACCAAATATCCAAATTAGGCCAAATCAAGCAAACTTGAAAACTTTTTGATTTAGATTAGTTAACCAGAAATCATTATTGAGCCAAATCAGTGAACCTATTTGCTGATTTGGTAGTAATTGAGTTAGGTTCAAACCAATGCAAGTTGGGTTTAATTCAATTAGACCTTATGTAATATAATTAAATTTTAATTGATTTTTCTTAGTAACCTAATTAATTCACTAGTGATCCAATTAAGTTTAGGTAAGACCAATTGATACTATAAGAAACATTGATTATTTAGAGGTAATGATTGTAGTATATTTTTAACGTAATTAAGCATAGGTTAGCAATTAGTGGAGGAAAGGGATAATTTGATAATTAGTTAATTAGTGTTTCTTATAGTAAATTAATTAAATAAATTATTAAATGATTAAGTAGTGGTTCTTATAGTAAATTTTATATATTTATTATTAAATTTCTCAGCATGTTAAACTATGCATGATAGTTTATTGGTGAAGTTCTTACATATATTGTTGCATATTATTTTTGTTATGAAATTATTTTGACTTCGATTTAAGATACAACATGATATATTGAGATATGTTATTTTAGTTATGATATGGCTATGGCTTTAATAGATGTATGATGTTATTTTAAGTGCCCATTTATGATTTGCTTGTTGTCCTTTATCTCTGCATTGTCCTTTTTGGATAAATTGATTACATGATGATATCAAAGTTAAAAACAAATAAAATAGATTAGAAAAGTTCACAACCTAGAGGATCATGATACTGAAGAATTTTCATTGAAAAGTTCTCTTTTATCTTTAACTTAGCTTCACCTTGGTTTATCCCAAAAAATAAAAAAAATATTATATTTTTTTTTAAAAATGAAGCTCTCTACTTTCACTTATTTTTTTATTCAGATGAATCCTTGGGCCTTGGATGAATCCTCTACACAGACTATACTAACCTATCAAAAATCACTCAATAAAAAGAATTATAAATTTATAAAAAAATATCAACAATGCATTGACATCAAACTTCATCAGACTGTACTAACCACGTGGCCAAGCCCGGCCGAGGCTTGGCTGGCCTGGCCCATGGCCAGGCCTGGCCAGGCTTGGGCCCTGCCCAGCCCGATTATGCCAGGCCTCGCCGTAGCTAGGCCGACCTGGCTTAGTTGTGTTGCAATTTTTTTTATTATAATAGACAAAAAACTTTATCACAAGCATAAGTTCGATTATCTTTGGATTTGCATATTATTTCTTACAACACTATAACCTTTAGACTCGTTTGAGAATTTGTAAGACTTAGTCTTGCAAATTCTCAAATTATCCTAGTGGACAGTTTGAGATTATTTTTTACGATATGCTGTCTGCTATTAGTCATTGTTGGTTGAGATTGTGGTTTGTATTTCTCCATACATTCTCCTAGTATGGCATATATGCCACACATTTAGGAGAACATATGGAGAAATGTTGCTAAAATTTTAACATAAACGATGATAATTAATAGCAGAATAACATATCACAAAAAAAAATCTTAAATAGGATAGGGCCTTACCTTTTTAGATATGGAGTGAAGGTGAAATTAATTTAGGACACTTGCAAACTTATGAAGTCTCATGATTGAACGGATCCCATGTGGCCCGGCCCTATCCCAAGCCCACAAAATTGGTTGCAATCATTAATAACAAAATAGATTTATCATTATAAATGACTTAAATAGTTGTTATTTACCTTAGATGTGTAAAAAAAATAATTTAGTTATATATTTACTGATGCTAATATATTTATATTGTGGTTTCTTTTAATGATTTACCAAAAATTGTATAAGTCAGTCAAAAATGAGTGGGGCTCGCTCGTGGATGTATGTAAGGATAAAAGATGACTTGCTTAATCCAGATTTTCTGAATGGATTGAAAGAATTTATTGCATTTGCATGTAGCCAACCTGAATGGATGGATGGGCTTAGGATTAGGTGCCCCTGCAACTTACACAAGTATTAGAATAAAGCCTACAGAGATGTTGAAACTGTGAAGGTGCATTTGTGTAAAAAGGAGTTTGTTCCTGGGTACGATATTTGGTACTGCATGGTGAACAGAGGAAATGGGTGCAGCTGTCACAAGCCAACAAGTGTCAATTCCCATTGATGAACTATTTGTGAATTTAAACACATATGAAGAAATAGTGATGAATGCATCGGGTAATGAATTCAATCAGAATATTTATGGAAGAACCAAATCCATATGCACAACAATTTTATGATATGTTGCGTGTTGCAAATCAAGAATTGTATCCTGGTTATGAGAGTCATTCCCAGTTGTCTATGGCTGCTTGATTGTTGAATATTAAGGTAGAACATCGATTATCAGAAAAGGCATTCAATGTTGTAGCTGGGTTAATGAAGGAAGTTTTGCCAAATGATAATGTTGTAGTAGACAGTTTTTACTCAACAAAGAAGTTATTGCGTGGCCTTGGACTCCTAGTTAATAATATCGATTATTGCTTGAACAATATGATTTATTGGTATAAAGACTCAGAGCTGAGATGGTATAAGATTTGTGGGCAATCGAGGTATACCAACAATGGAGGAAGAGCTAGTACAAGTAGGAGAAAAAGTGTGCCTTAC
Organism: Calamus simplicifolius; assembly: GCA_900491605.1. NCBI lineage: Eukaryota > Viridiplantae > Streptophyta > Magnoliopsida > Arecales > Arecaceae > Calamus > Calamus simplicifolius. Next base: position 243,338 of record UESW01001734.1, on the reverse strand, counting down.
AAGAGGATGCATTACTTCCCTCTTACTCCATGCCTATAAAGATTATACAGATTTGAGGCTATAGCTATTAATATGAGATGACATGCCAAACATGAATCTAAAGAAGATGAAATGCGGCATCCATCAGATTCAAAAGCTTAGAAGCATTTCAATGAAAATAATCCTGATTTCGCTGAAGATATAAGGAATATGAGATTAGGTCTTTGTACCGATGGTTTCTAACCATTTGGTCAAGCAGGGCAACAGTATTCATGTTGGCCTATGATACTGACTGTATATAACCTTTCTCCATGGAAGTGCATGAAAGATACTGCAATGTTTTTGATAGTTTTGGTTCTAGGACCATCAAATCCAAAGAAAAAGATTGATGTCTTCTTGCAACCATTGGTGGCCGAATTGAAAATGTTGTGAAAAACAGGAGTCATAGCCTACGACATTTCTATGAAACAAATTTCATCATGAGAGCTGCTTTGATGTGGACAATCAGTGACTTCTCGGCATATGCAAAATTATCTGATTGGAGCACTGTCGGGCGTCTAGCATGCCCTCATTGCATGTATAATTCAAATGCATTTACATTGCAGAAGAGTGGCAAGCAGTCATGGTTTGATAATCATAGAAAGTTCTTGCCTCCAAATTATCCTTATAGGCGGAACTTGATCGCCTTTCGAAAGAATAAAGCAGTCACAGAATTTGCCAAACCGGTTAGGTCTGGCACAGATATATTTGATACTATAGAGCATTTGGGGTTGAGGTATGCTTGGGAACCAGATGCAGATAGAATAAATTGCCATATATGTAAATAACATAACTGAAAGAAGCAGAGAATTTTTTAGGATTTGCAGTATTGGAGCACAAATCTCATTCGACACAACTTGGATGTTATGCATATTAAGAAAAATTTCTTTGATAACATATTTAACACGGTGCTAAACATCCCTAAAAAAATCAAAGACACTGCAAAGTCGAGAGAAGTACTTAATAAGTATTGGATAAGAGCTTATTTGAGAAGGAATGCTGACGAGACCTATCCTAAAGCCTGTTATACTCTTGATAGAAATTCACAAGAAGTTTTATGTAACTGGATTAGAGGGTTAAAATTTTTAGATGATTATGCTTCAAATATTGGTAGGTGTGTGGACATGCATAAGCTCAAGTTATTTGACATGAAGAGTCATGACTGCCATGTTTTTATGCAATGGTTATTGCCTATAGCTTTTCATGAGTTGCTTCCACACCATGTATGGAAGGCATTGACAGAGCTCAGCTTGTTCTTCAAGGAGTTATCTGCCACAGTCATTACTTCTACACCATGGCAAGGCTTGAGGAGGAAATTCTAATTATTTTATGCAAGCTGGAGCAAATATTTTCTTTCAGTTTTTTCAACTCAATGGAGCATTTACCGGTTCACTTGCCATACGAAGCGAGTATAGCTGGTCCCGTGCAATATCACTGGATGTATCCTTTTGAGAGGTAATATATAAATCAGAAATACATGTTGACATTTCAAATATTATTTCATTGCGAGAAAGTTGGTTTATTTTTTTCTCACCTTTACATATAGATACCTTAAGAAGTTAAAAAATAATGTGCGTAATAAGGCAAGGGTTGAAGGTTCTATATGCAATGCACACTTGGTTGAAGAAGTTTCAGCTTTTGCCTCGCATTACTTTGCGGGTCACGTCCATACGAGGAGCCAAAATCTTGGTCATAACGATGACGTATGTGTGAACGAAGGAGAACCTAATGATCGTAGAATAACAGTTTTTAAAGGTATCGACCGTTTCATTTGGAAGGCAGAAGTCAAGAGATTTGAGCGATGTGGAGTATAATGCAGCACATTATTACATCCTAATGAACTATAGAGAAGTCGATTCATACATTCAGTAAGTATATACTTCAATGCTTAATTAGAACTTCTACTTTAAATTATAATATACCACACTATTTAATTGCTAACAGAAGTTTTAATTGTTATCATCATGTAAGGATGTATTCTGATAGACAACCCAACATTAATCAAATTGCCATTGGGCAGAAGTTAGAAATGGAGTTATGAATTTGTGAGTAGTATCACTCAATCAATTTCAATAATGGCTTTTATTTTTTGAATTGGTTGTGAATAACTTTTAAATTTATAGGTAAACGGTCCATGGTAATATTTTCATTAAATGTTATCGCAATGGCCATTGAAGATCATAATGGGTACAAATTTAAGATTGAACAACTAGCATCTTCAAGAGGCACGCAGAACTGGAGCGTTTGTGTTAAAAGAAAAAGTGTTAGAGCAAATATATATGATTATTATGGAAAGTTAGTAGAGGTGGTTAAAGTTGAATATCCCAGTTGGCCTATGAAATGAACCGTATTGTTTTGTTGCGATTGGTTTGATCCGACAGTTTTTGTAGGTAAAAGGGTTCATAATGACTACAATCTAGTTGAAGTGAACCATCGATGAAGATTGCAAAAATATGAACCATTCATCCTTGCATTCCAAGCTCAGCAAGTGTTTTACTGCGGATATCCAAGTTTGCGCAACAACAAGCGAGATTGGTGGGCTGTTTCTAAAATCGTCCCACGTTCAACAATCATATTAGACGAGAGTTCATCAAGTCAATCAACTGAGTACCTTGCATTTCAAGAGGATGAGATGAAAATGCATGCAATTAAGGACGACACAAGGGCTCCTAAAACATCACTTAGAGATCCAAATGGTGATGTCCAAGAAATTGAGGATGCAAATGTTCGGTTTCCTCTTGATGATAATGAAACTGAATCATAGTCCGATACGGCATCGGATGTTGAACCAATATTTTATGAAACAAATGACACTGATTAAACACAAAGGTTTATTCAATTTTAATTTATTTTTATAAGTGTTAAATTTTTACGTATTCAATCATTATTCATAATTATATTGCATAAACCTTTAGTATTTTCAGTATGACGGGCTGAGGTAGATCTACCGTTGACAGACGGAGTGAGTAGGGATGTAGCCCTACCGCATCAGATCCTATAAGCATTGAAGATGGAGAGTTCAGATCTTCAGACATTGCACAGCCTCTGATCTCTCCAGCCATCAGCGGTGATAGCCAATCGGCACGGACCTCTAAGAGTTCTTCCTACGCCGGCCACATTGTACTTGGACTGGATGCTGATGGGCTGTAAGTATATACTAATTGTAAATATATGTTTATGTTTTTAAGTCAATTACTTATAAATATGTATTTTTTTAATAGCTTTATTGAGCAGCATACTGCATCGAGCCGGATCAGCTCCATATTTCATAGGCTTGCTGATCCTAGTGGCTACAATTGGCACCATGTATCTGCGACCACGAGGGAGTTTTATTTTTCAAAGTTTTAGGTAAACTTATTAAATATAATTTATCATTGATATAAAATTTCTTAATCTTAATGTATTCTGAAACTAACTATTTATTTTAATGTAGAAAAATACGTGGGACCCTGCCATCCATGATGCCATTAGGGCAGCATGGGATGCTCTTGCGGTACACCGCTACTCCGACATGCTTCATCATTGGAGATTGGGTGAGCATAGTGTACATGTGCTAAAGGATATTTGGCATGACTGGTAGTAGGTGGCAGTCTGAGGCCTGACATAGGAGGTCCGCATCAGCCAGCACGAACCGCCAATCCGAGAAGGGCAGTCGTGGCACGAGTCTCTCCTGCCACACTGCGGGATCCATTTTGATTCAGAAGCACAGACGTCGTATGGTAAGAAAACATAAATAATTTAATTACTAATTTAGTTATTTACAAATACTTATATTTATATCATTTCTTCTGCTTTTGTATTCTAATCAAAAGGGCAGAGATTCTGGTGAGTGTCATCTATTCAGGGTACACACCAAGAAGGACGGTTCCTGGATCAATTCACGATCGCAGAAGGTTGCGGTAAGAAATTAGCTTTATATTATATCTGTTTAATTTCTAAAATTTTATTTAGGTTCATATTGATTCATTTATCATTGATTTTATAATTCAAAGGCATGAGTTGAGAAGCTTCAGTCCTAGGCATCGCGGGTCGACTCCACTGATGGGGGGCCACCTGTCAAACTCTTACCACAGGAGAGTCGACGTATGTTTTTAGAAGCTATTATTGCCCAGCCGCGAGACCGTAGGGTCTATGGTTTGGGCACTAAAGCTTCTAGATATTTTCTTCATCAGGGCTCCAGTTTGCACTATCCTGGCGATATTCCTGCCGAGCATTTAGATGACATTCGGAGATATATTACGAAGGAGGTTCGGCAGGAATTCGAGCAGTGCACGGGAGAGCTTCGACGGGAGTATCTGTAGGAGCTCGATCAGCGCATGAGAGGCCTTCAGCAGGAGCTTGCAAACATGAGAGCACAGATGCGTCAGATGCAAGATTTGGTTCGCCTCATGTCGCAGGGTTCATTCTAGCCTTCGGAGCCTTCACGTGATTGAGATAGTGCGGATTTTTGATGTATTTTTTCTTTACTTTTTATGTTTTGTATATAAAACTTTAAAATATTAAAATATTTTTTATATATTTTTAAAAATTTAGTGATGAATGTTTCGATCAATATTTAAATGCAATAAAATTGTATTAGCAGGTTTAATTTATAATATTTAAAATTTTATTAAAAAAATTAATTAGCGATGCTATTGCAATGAAAGTTTTTCATCACAATTATTTTTTTTAAAAAAATTAATTAAATTTTACGGTGCCAAGCCAAGCGTTGCAAAATTGCGACGCTTGTGACGCCAAGCCAAGAGTCGCAATTTTGCGATGCAAGGCTTGGCGTCACAATTTTGCGACACCTGGCTTGCATTGCAATTTTGCAACTCCTGTCTTGGCATCACAAAATTGCAATGCAATATTTTATCATAATTTTGCGATGCAAAATATTGATCAAAACATTCATCACTAAATTTTTAAAATATATAAAAATTAATATATTAATATTTTAAAAATTGCAATAAAATTGTATTAGCAGGTTTAATTTATAATATTTAAAATTTTATTAAAAAATTTAATTAGCGATGTTATTGCAATGAAAGTTTTTCATCGCAATTATTTTTTTAAAAAAAATTAATTAAATTTTACGGTGCCAAGCTAGGCGTTGCAAAATTGCGACGCTTGTGATGCCAAGCCAAGAGTCGCAATTTTGCGACGCAAGGCTTGGCGTCGCAATTTTGCGACACCTGGCTTGTATTGCAATTTTGCAACTCCTGTCTTGGCATCACAAAATTGCAATGCAATATTTTATCATAATTTTGCGATGCAATTAGTCACAAAATTGCGATGCAACTTTGCGTCACTAATGCATCGCTAAATTGCGATGACTGCAATTTAGTCGCAAATTAGCGATGCAATTTTTGGCATTGCTAGGCATTGCTATTTAGTGATGCAATTGTGATGGATTGCATGTTGTAACAAGGTTGGCAGCGATGCCCAAATTGCATCGCTAATACGTCGCTAAATTCATTTAGCGACACAATTTGGCGTCACTAAAGCTGAATTTTCTTGTAGTGGCGAGGGTTCAGCCTCATCTAGAATCAGCAAAGATTATCGAAGGTCTCCGTTAGATCAGCAACATGGTCGCTGGCGTGGGTACTTTTGGTCAGCATGTCATCCACGTACACCTTCATGTTGCGCCCGATCTGATCCTCGAAGACCTTATTCATCAACCTTTAGTATGTGGCCCTTGCATTCTTTAGTCCGAAGGGCATTACCTTGTAGCAATAGACACCCTTCTCAGTCACAATTGATGTAGCTTCCTCGTTCCATCCTAATTTGATTATACTCGAAGAAGGCATTCATAAAGCTGAGGGTCTCATGGCCGGACATGGCATCCACCAGCTGGTCGATCCTAGGTAACGAGAAGCTATTTTTGGGGCATGCTTTATTGAGGTCGATGAAGTCGACGCACATCCTTCAGCTTTCACTGGCCTTGCGGACCATCACCACGTTGGCCAGCCAATCTGGATAATGCATCTCTCGGATGTGGCCGACGGCAATTAGCTTACGGACCTCCTCGTCAATGGACTTTTATCGCTCGGGGGCAAAGCTCCTCTTCTTTTATCGAATTGGCCGACATCCAGGATTGATGTTGAGTTTGTGAGTGATTACCTCCATCGGTATGCTTGGCAAGTCAGATGCTGACCAGGTGAAGACGTTCGAGTTAGCCTGCAAGAAGGCGAGAAGTTGGTCTCCTGCCTCCTTAGGGAGAAGAGCCCCGACCTGAACCATCCTTGCCGGATCCTCCTCCAATAGGAAGGTCAACAAATGCTTGGCCGGCTCCCCCCTCCTCTCCAAATCTCTTGGATCAAGCGACTCAGGCACCGGCTAAGCCATCACCCTCTGGGGGCTGGGAGCTGTGTGATAGCAGAGCGGCATTGAGTTCCGCTCCCCGCACATCTTCCCAATTCCCTCACTAGTGGAAAATCTCACTAGTAGCCTCTTGGTGGAGATGACGGCATCTAGGAGGTTCAGACCAGGTCTTTCGAGGATGGCATTGTAGGCCAAGGGAACTCGAACAATTAGAAAATTCATGAAGACCGTGCTTTGACACGGCGGCATCTTGACTGTGATCGGAAGAGTGATTTCTCCCTCAACCCTCATAGAGTCTCCAGTAAAGCCCATTAGGGGTGTGGTCACAGGACGAAGGGAATCGGAGGGCAAGTTCATCCGAACAAAAGCATCGTAACCGAGAACATCGACCGAACTTCCACTGTCAACCAAAATTCTCTTTACAGGATGTTTTGCAATCATCATAGATACGACGACGCTGTCATCATTATTATTAACTACCCCCTCTAGGTCCCTTTTAGAAAAGAGAATTACAAAGTCTAACCCCTCATCCCCTCATGGCCTTTTGGAAGTACCATCTTCCCCCCAAGAAATCATGACCACGGTCTTCTCAGTCGAGATGCTATCGATGCTGACCTGGGAAGGTGGAGGTGCCGATGGGCTTAGCACAGTCGGGTTCCCCTTCTGGATGAATTTCTCTAGGAGACCATACTGGATGAGGTCCTTAATCGCCTTCTTCAGCTGGCGATAGTCTTCTGTGTCATGGTCATAGTCTCGGTGGAAACAATAGTAAAAATTTTGTTGTGAAGGGCCCCTGGCTTCAAGGGAGGAGGGCATTGAAGATACAACTCGCCCTCGATTTCCATCAGGATATGGGATATCGGGGCTAGTAGGGGGGTGAAGGGCCCCTCCCTGGGGGCAAGGGTCCGCGGCTGGTTGTCTGGCCGATGAGGAGGCTCAGGCCTCCTGGGACGAGCCTTAGTGGGCTCCGGGCGAGCTTGCTTCTTGCTGGAACCTTCGTCCATCTCGCACCAAGAAGAGTCGGCCTCGTCAGCGTGGATGTACTTCTTCGCTCGGCTCAGTAACTCAGCGTAGGAATTGGGAGGCTTCTTGTCGAGAGAGTAGGAAAAGGGGGAAGGGCTGAGCCCTCGCTTCAAGGCCAGAGTGGCCACAAAGTCTTCGAAGTTGTAGACTTCGAATGCGGCCTCCTTGAACCGGGCCACGAAGTTCCTCAACGACTCACCGCTCCTTTGCTGAATGGTGAACAAGTTGTCGGCTACCCATGGGATCTTCCAGCACACATCGAAGTGCACTAGGAATGCCCTCTCCAGCTGCTAGAAGGAGTTGATACTGCATGACAGTAGCCGAAAGTACCAAGCACGTGCAGCTTTTCGAAGGATGGCAGGGAAGGCGATGTAGAAGAGAGAGTCAGTCGCCCCTTGGACTTGCATGAGGACCTTGTAGCTCTCCAGATGGTCTGAGGGTCGGTGGTACCATCGTATGGATCCAGTTGAGGGACGTGGAACCGGCTCGAAATTGGATCCTCCATGATGCGGTGGGACAACGGAGGGCGGCTATCATAGTTCACATCCGATGGGTTCGTGATTCTGCGGTTGAGCTCCTCCAGCCGCTGGTTGTACTCATCTAGCCATCGCTCAGTCCTGCAAGTGATCTGGCCATCTTAGGACCCCTCCCTTGAAGACCTTGTGGATGGGGAGGGGTGGCGCCGGTGGGGATGTGCGCGCTCAGTCTTCTTCCCATGCCGCCGCTTGGGAGAAGCGCTAGCATAGCAAGAAGGAGACTGGAGCCTCTTGGAGGCCTTCCGGCGGTGATGCCTGGGTGAGGTGCGATGGTGGTGAGTCTCCTGGTGAGGGAATCTTCCATGGGTAGACTATTAACTGGGTTGAACCATCCCCACTCTTGGCAAGGATGGCCTTGGGTGTTGCTGTGCAATCGCCGGCTGTGGGTGCACAGCCGCCGGTTGTTGTTGTAGCTCCTGGACAGCTTCCACAAGTGATTGGACTTGCATGATAAGAACGACGATCCGATCATCATGAGGTGGTGGCGAAGGCGGAGCAGGGAGGTTAGCCTTCGATTGCTCAATCGCTTGGTGATGCACTCCAGTGTGGCTGGCAGAAATCTCCTGGGCACGCATCACCACCATCTTCTTGTTTGAGGAGGGGAATGAGAGCCTGTAGTTGGCTGGTTCGAAACATTCTACCTCTATTCCTTCCTTTCTGGCGCACCAATCTGTTATCGCCAAATCACATTCCTCGAATGCCGGGTAACGGGGAGGATCTGGAGGGTCATGAGGATGGCTAGAGAATCTTCCAATGCCTCCTCCTCGATGAGATTCCTGCAAGAAAGCCTCCGGGGACCGGATGCATCGGTGGGGACCCTCCGATGCTCAAGTGAGCAACTTGGGAAATAGTAAAGAAAAAAGAGCTAAAAGAATTAGCTAGAGAAAACTTGGAGTTCGAGATCCCCTCTCTCGTTATGAGCGAAGGTTCTTATACCTGTTCGGAGGTTCCGTTTACCTGCTTATGGAAAGTTGTTGATTCTAAGACATTATTGTCTGGTAGTGGACAGGCGGTAAGGCTGACAAGGATAGATCGCAACAACCACTGAGCATGTCAGAGGTGGCCCACACTGCCAGCTCCCTTCTAGACACTGTGCCAAAGATGGTAGGTGGGCCTAGTCATGTCAGCCATGCACCGTAATGGATAGTGGCCACACACAGTTGTAGATGGTTAGTTGACCACATGGCGGTTGCATGTAGTTAATGGACCACGTGGTGGTTGCAGGTGGTTAGTGGGCCATGTGGCGATTGCAATTCAAGGCCGAGGGGATGTTGGAGTCCGAGGCCGAGGGGATCTTAGAATCCGAGGCCGAGGGGGACCTAAAGTTCGAGGCCGATGGGGACCTAAAGTTTGAGGCTGAGGGGGACCTTGGAGTTCGAGGCCGAGGAAGACCTTGGAGTCCGAGGCCGAGGTTCCATCAGTTGCTCCTCCCATTAGCTTTAACATGGCTTGATCAGCCATATCAATATCGATATAAACCAATTTCACATTAAAGATGCGCAACTTGTAGGCTTTTGTTATACTTCATATCCTATTTAGTTGAAGAAGGGTTGTTATGTGTGTAGATGAGATGAATGTTTAGATGAATTGATCATTTAAAGGAAATAAGTTTTTAACACCAGCTTGTTTCGCAATGTAAAAAATATGTTTAAATTACAATACTGATATTAAAGTGATTGATGAACACTTCATGAAAATGAGCTAATAAATTGCATTTGTTGAATGAGAAGGTATGCTTTTCTTGTCAAACATATGAGGTCAAGGGTTTAGGTGTTGATGCACCTTTTATTTTATTTTATTTTATTATGAATATACACTACAAGAAAATAGTATAATAGTGACAAAAATTTTCATCACTATTCCGTCACAAACTGGGTTTAGTGACGGAATAGTGACGAAAATCTTATCATCACTATTTTTGCCGTCACTAAATTTAGTGACGGAAAGAGGTCCGTCACAAAATAATAGTGATGGATTTGTGACGAAATATTTCATCAAAAATTTATGACGGAACATATTTTCCATCACTAAATTGTGACGGATTAGTGATGGACTATCCATCACGCATTATTCCATCACTATTCCGTCACAAATATTTTCATCACTATTCCATCATAATTTAGTAACGGATTAGTGACGAAAGAATCCATTAATCATTTGTTATTGTTCCATCACTAATCAATCACTAATATTTTCATCACTAATCCGTCACTATTATTTCTATCAGAAATCCATCACAATCCATCATTAACCTAATAAAATTTCATCAAATTTTTATTCTTATAAATTTAAAATTATTTTTAAATTATAATATATTTAATGCATTCTAATGAAAATTTAAATTTAAGAATAAAAAATGCACTTCATAAAATAAGATAAATATATCTGTATACATCAACAATACTAATGTTTTATACATTAGACATCAAATTATTAAGATATCTTCGGCTGCCTTAGAGACTCTACACTTGAGAAATGTACATCTGAAGCAATCCTTTGAACACCATTTACTAGCTCCCTCTAGTCTGAAGAAATGTACATCTGATTCTCACATGGTGAAATCTAACAACGTTAGCCAGACACTCTGGCTATTATTACAAGTAAGTCTTGCATGTTACCAGGAAAGGAATTGCTTTAATCCTCAGGAGGCAGCTCTCTCTCTCTCTCATTTAAAATACAAATCTCAGCAGCATCCCCCCTCTTTTTGTTTTTATGCAGACATTCAAAAGTCCCACCCCACAGTTTCAGTAGGTGATACAGAGCACAGCCTATAAATAAGAGGCTTTAGCCCAAATAATTCAAAGGAAATTTACAATGGATACAGAACACTCACTGCAGGCACCCCCAAAATAATAATACTTAAATAAAAGTACTTTATCCCAGATTATGCTGGTACAACAATAACATGCCTCAAAATTTGTCCTAAATGCTTCAGCTCTTGCAAAAAGCATGAAGAGTGTCATCAAGGGCCTTCCTGTCGTAACTGCCAGTGAAAACACAGTTGCCCAGAGGGCCTTTAAGAAGGATGAGCCTTAGCAATCCATCAGCCACCTTTTTATCAACCTACAACCCCCACGGAACCAAAGTTTAGAATTAAGAAATGCCAGAAGAATCGTTTTCATCCCAAAAGAATTACCAGAATAAATGGAGAAGAGTATCCATCACCTACCGCCATAGCAGCTTTAAATTTCTCCACTGTCATCATCTCAGGTGGAGCAGTTGGAAGCTGAGCCTGCTGTAGGATGTTAAGGACCCGCCTTACAATTGTATCATCAATCCAGCCTAGACGATGGGACATGTCAACTGCCATCACCTATAAATAAAAACCAAACAACTTAATTTAACACAACTGCTTTACAATTGTAAGAATCAAAGGGCGGTGTTTGTATCACCATTCAGCTGCAACAGCTTCCCCATGGAGCCACTGTCCATACCCAAAGCCTGTCTCGATAGCCTGAAGAGAGAAATGTCAACATGAGAATGTTATCCATCTTAACAAGTAGAAGTTGGAAGTGGCGTATTATGGGAAGGAACGAACACTAAAAACAAGCAGGTTAAAAACATGAAGCTGAAACAGAACAAATTTTGTTAGATAGAAAAATAATTCTCTTAATCACATGGGGTTAATGAACCTTCAAAAGAATGGATAATTGAAGTAGCAGAATTATTAGTTAAAGGGGGAAAAAAATCCCAGATATTTTGGTCGGTAAGAACATATAGGTCTTCAACAACCCTTAAAAACTTCCCAGATACGCATGCTTTTCTTTTTCAGAAAAAGACATAATTTATAGTTCAATCAGCACGAAGAAGAGCAAGCTTTGAAGTTCAAATTGTAGATCTGGTGAGATGGACTAAAATTAGTAACCAACTACCGCATGCAATGGTTTTCATCAAAGTGATACCTAACATAAGCAGTGCTAGTGTAACAGAAATCTCAACAAAATAAAGTAACATCTGGGATTTTCATCAAAGTGATACCTAACATAAGCATGCACTGTGGGCATTTGTGCTGTTGTAGCAGTTTGTAAAGGAGGCTTGGCTGGTCCGAAAGAAGGCCCTGGAGTTCCAAACAGGCCATCAAGTGGCTGAAGAAAGAACAGAAGAAATGAGTTCTTCATTCAAACACAAAGACATTTACATATGCAAAACTAAACAAGCAGCAATCTAAACTTAAATCCAAAATAACATTCACACAAGCAATCACCTCCACATGAAACAAGTAAAATAAAAATAGCTTTCATGGTTCCCACACCGAAGACATGCAAGATTTGAATTGAAATGTCTCTAAATGTGTCTAATCATGTGTGTATGAACAAAGCCAGCATACCAATGGGCAGACTAGAGACTTACCGGATGCCGGAATGAACATTTTGGATTCAGACAATTACCATTCATCCAGTACCAGCAATCCCTAGGGTTGATTCTGGCACCCTCACTATGCCGATACTCACATTCATTTCCCTGGGAAAGAAAACATTATGTTAATTATTATTGAAATTTTCAAATAATATCTGATGTGCTACAATCATAAAAAAAGTCCACTGTAGACAAGAAAAGTACTTGCATTTTCATGGACAAGGAAAATCAAAGGTGAATACCGAATATAGCTACCATTGATAATGATTCAAAAAATTGTGAGATAAAAAGATTGGTCTGACACTGCACCAGTCCAATTTAGTATGGTTGAAAACTGGTCACGGTACAGCTCTCAGCCTAGCTGGAAAATTCCCACTCATAAGTCTAGCTCTCCCAAAACTCATTAACCTCAAGGTTTGCTGAGCTTCTTGTAGAGCTGACCTGATAGCAGCCAGTTTCACCTCAGCTCCCCAAAAAATGAAGTTTCAAGTCTATCCTTAGGAGGAATCAGCATAACAATGGGCCTCTAGAGGTCCCTTAGCCTTACAGTTCTATATTGAAAATTTCCTAATGATTATCAACAAAAAATTCCATAAAAGGCAATGTTGAATTGCTAGCAAAAGGGTGGCACATCAGCATTTTCATGAGAAACATATCAAGTAACATATTTCATTGTCTCTCACAAATCAAAATAAATTTATTTCATCATGAATTTATTCATAACACTCCTGCAGTCGAGGCACTTAGTTCATGCATATATATTTCTAAAAAGATTAAGAAATATTTCGGAAGAAAACAACAAGAGATTGTAACAATCTAGCGGATGATATTATGACACTATGAAACCACAAGGAATGCCCACGTTAACTTCATTGAAGGTGCAAATGCTTGCCAAGAGATACTATTCCTTCATTTTTCAATATATATATATCTGGCATATATGGCTGAAAAGGGGTGAACGTGGATCGGAAATTGGTACACAACAAATTAAGTATACAAATATAAGTATTAAATAGATACCAAAATTAGCATCCATATTTGATCTAAATGGATACAAATACAATCCATAATTTTCCTATCCAAATGTGGATATAAGCTAGATATTAATCTGATATAAATTAGACTTTTATTAGAATTCAATAATAAAAACTAACATTAATTATATAAGTACAAAGGAAAAAAAATAAAACTCACTATGTAGATCACATGTGACACACAGGTAACTAAATATCAAAGGCATGGTTAAACCCACACAAAGTCCAATTTGGTGAAGGATCCAGGTCATCAGTCAAATCAGCTATGTACTACAATATTGAAATCAAATTATTTAACATAAAAAATTATAAGAAATATTAATATTTTTTGCATCAAATACCATCATTACTCTTTAATTACAGCATAAATAAGAAATACTCATGAATTATCTATTTTTAGAGAGCTTGCAAGAAAAAACTATTTACAAATGTAAAAATACATAGAAGCTATTAATATTTTTGAATATTCTTAACAATAAATTTTTAAAATACTATTAAGAAACAACAAATTATATTCATTTTATAAATATAATATCAAATATCACAATATACATCAAACGATTACTTAATGATCTAAATAAACTAACTATATAAAAAGAAACGACCAATGTAGCTTGATGGTTGAGCACTCGTTATCCAAGTAAAAGGTCGTTGGTTCGAATTCTTGGTGTAACAATTTATTTAGAGAATATTTTTACCGGATTGGATACAGTTGAATTTTATCTGATGCATTTTTAGCCCTAGTGTCATGACTAATCATGACATTAAACCGATGTCTAGTTTTTTAAAAGCATTCATTTCCTGCTAAAACTGTCTACAATAAGATTTGTAATAATTATACCAAATTTAGCAAGTTTCCTATGTAATTAAAAAAGTAAAAAATGATAAGCAGGTTATATGCAGGGGCTAAGAAGAGTCACCGTAGTTTGTCAAATATCTCATGTCTGCATTGGATAAGGGCACAGTGCTTGCACAGAACTAATTAACTTACAAAAAGAACAATAGGAAAACAACTTGAGGAAGAAATGCTGAACTACTTGTGTCAAGACATTTACTTATAAAAATAATTTGAACAAAAGATCAAAATAAATTTGATTCATCAGGAAAAGACAGAACATGTTATAAATCAGATCACACTAATTTGACTTCACATGATCTATTCACAAAAAAAATTGTGAGAATTCGTACACTGCCAACATAATTCAACACCAGAAAAGTTTAAATAAGCAATATCATCTTATAAGAGTCCTGAGACATAGCAATCAAGAATGTTCTCAAGTAATATTATGTGTGTTACCATAGTCATGTTCCAATAGAGTGGCGAAAGAACAAGTACAAAAGAAACTGTACCAACAAAATATTCCCTGAATAAATTGAATCAGAAGTTTTCAAAAAGGAATGTCAAAAACTTAGAAGTAACCAATCCAAAATCAGCAGAAAACCAAATAGTGTAATTTTCTTTTACTAAGGAAGACATGAGAGAGAGAGAGAGAGAGAGGAAAAAACTCTTCTAAATGCCGATACATTTTGAAATGTTACTTCATACACACTGCTGGCAGAAATTGATGAAAGACACAAAAGGCTATTGTAAGATGAGGTAGACACTTTGATATGAGAAATTTCAAAAGATGATATTGATAAAAGGTTTATTTTGCTTGCAAAATAGGATAAGTTAGAATACATATGAGATGGCACAAAGATAGCCACCAAACATAGCAAGTAATGATGGTGCAATAGTTCAGAATGACAAGGGCATCAAGAATAAGTTTGACTTCTTTTGTTTGTCATAAATAGTGTCACTGTTAGCTGCCAGAATTGAGCAGGTGCATGAGCAGATACAGATGCAAGTGCTGAGATGCAAATACTTTAGATACACTCAAGTAAGGTGCTTAGAAAGCAAGTGAAGCCTGAGTTTAAGGAGAGTTTGTGAAGCATTTATGTTACACCAGATAAAAGTTTCCTGCTAATAAGGTTTCACCTAGACTCCCAAGTCTAGCTTCTGATCACCTACAACAGAACAATTTTCGTGTTTGATAACAAGTGATATCCTGACCTGATCCCAATTAGTTTGGGATTAAAGCTTTATTGCAGTTATTGTTGTTGAAATCAAGTGATACCATGGCTCACCAAAAGATTAGCACTTAAAAACAAAAGAAATATCTTCAAAATTTTTAAATACAAGATAGAAAACTTTGGAAACCTTAACAAAATATCATCTTTTGGTGTTTATATTTTTTTGATTTTTTAAATTAAGGAAAGCATAAATATGTTAAACTTTACTTCCTACATGATCCTGTTTCTCCTATACTTCCTCTTTCCAGGCTAAAGAATCAGACACATTCAATCCAACCCTCAAATCTGTGTCCGTGCAGAACAGGACGGATGAGGAATTGATCCAAACAATAAAAATAGCACCAAAAAAAAAGCCAACAGATCATCAGATGTTCCACTTCCAACACATACATAAAAATGAAATCATAAGGGATGGTACACAATATTCATTACTTTTTGAAGGAAAATTGGATGATTTAGATTCTTCCAGGTTTATTGATAGTGAATAAAGGTACAGAGAAAAGAAGTGGAAACAGAGAGGGAACAGAGATAGAGAAGAGAATCCGTCAATCTCCAATCTTTCAACACCTCAATGCCAAGAAGCTGGGCACCCAGATTTGGCTCCAACATATTCACTGCCAACAAACAAAAGAAAAACCAGATAGATAAGAACCTTATCGTGAGAATTCAGATCACTGATGAAAAGAGTGTCAGCGGCATTGAAGACAAGGTACGCCCCCTTGCCATCGTAATTAGACGTGGACTGAGAGCTATTTGATGCAGTGGACGATCCAAGGTAACCCCCGATCCTGCTGTTCCCCGAAACAACCCGGCTAACGCCATTTCCCCCAACAAAACTAAGCGCCCGGCTGCCATTCCCAGCCCCGAGCAACCTCGCCGCCGCCGACCTCACCCCTCCGCTAGAGCTCGGGGTCGACGGCGTGGACGGCGTCTGGTTGGTGGGTTTCTCCTTCAGATACGCGATCGTCAACTAGAGAGAGAAGAAAGAAAGAAACAGAGAAATCCAATCTTTAGCAAACCATGGAACCAATCAAAGCCTAACCCTAGACGAAGAAACGGGGTACCTGGGAGACGGCCTTGCCATGGGAGTAGTGGAGGACTGCGGCGGGGTGGGTCTTCTCGTACTGGAGCTTGTACCGGCCCTCGGGGGTCTTGAAGTAGGTCTTGAGGGCCGGCGATTGGGCGTTAATGGCGGATGACGATGCTGCCATGATCAGAGGCTTAGGGCTTTCGAGATCAACAGAATGAGCGCAATCGATCGAATGATCATGCTACCCTCTTTCTTCACCGAGGATTCAAGATTAGAGGCGATCAACGATCAAAGAATTAGGGTTTTAACAGGGGAGAAGAGTGGGATGGAGACGACAGATAAGCGAGAAGGGTTTCTCTTCACCGTCTCCTTTGCCTCCACCGCGATCCCAACGGCTCCGGAAGGAAGGAGAAAGGGAGGAATCGGCAGAAGATATTGGCCAGTTAAAATTTTTTTTATTATGTTGATCATTAAATTTATATTTTAATCATTTTTAAAAAATATTGATGAAAGAATTAATTAATTTAATGATGAATGGAGCATTTCGTCACTAAATTAATGACTAATTAATTTTTTTATAATATTTTTTTTTAAAATCAGAGTATAAATTTAGTGATTAGGGATGCATGCATGCGCGCGCCAATGATCGGCATAGGGCGCTGGGCATGTGCAGACACTGAGCAAGGGGCACCAAACACAGGCGAGATTGTGCAGCCAAAGAGACAGGCTGATTGGTGCAAATGCGTGCGGGCCATGGCAAGCGCGCGCAGGCCCAATAATGATTCTATCACTAATTAGTGAGGGAACAATGATTCCGTCAGAATAATAATTTCATCACAATTTTTTTAAAAAAATTTAAAGTATAAATTTAGTGACGGATGAAAAATTCATCACTAATTCGTCACTAAATTAGTGACGGATGACCTTGTCCGTCACTAATTTAGTGACGGATTAATCTTCCGTCACTAATTTGTGACGGATTAGTGACGGATAGGATAATTCGTCACTAATTTAGTGATGGATTGCTGCATCCGTCACTAATTTATGATGGATTAGTGACGAAAGGCAATCCGTCACAAATTTAGTGATAGATTTTTTCATCCATCACTAATTTGTGATGGATTAGTGACGAAAGATAATCTGTCACTAATTAGTGATGATTACTTTTCCATCACTAATTTGTGACGGATTAATGACGAAAGGGCAATCCATCACTAAATTAGTGACGGATTGCCCCATCCGTCACAAAATTAGTGACGGATTACCTCATACGTCACTAATTTATGATGGATTAGTGACGGAAGGCAATCCGTCACTAATTTAGTGACGAATTTTTCATCCATCACTAATTTGTGACGGATTAGTGATAGAAAATAATCCATCACTAATTAGTGACGATTGCTTTTCCATCACTAATTTGTAATGGATTAGTGACGAAAGGGCAATCCATCACTAATTTAGTGACGGATTGCCCCATCCGTCACTAATTTGTGATGGATTAGTGACGGAAGGTAATCCGTCACTAATTTAGTGACGAATTTTCCATCCATCACTAATTTGTGATGGATTAGTGACGGAAGATAATCCATCACTAATTAGTGACGATTGCTTTTTCATCACTAATTTGTAACGGATTAGTGACGAAAGGGCAATCCATCATTAATTTAGTGATGGATTGCCCCATCCATCACTAATTTGTGACGGATTAGTGACGGAAGAAAAATCCGTTACTAATCCGTCACTAATTTAGTGACGGATTGCTCTTTCGTCGCTAATCTGTGATGGATTAGTGATGGAAGGGCAATCCGTCACTAAATTAGTGACGGATGACAGTCCGTCACTAATTTAGTGACGGTTTAGTGACGAAAAAACTAATGCGTCACTAATTTTAATTTTTTGTCACTATTTGTTACTAAACCATCATAATTTAGTGACGAAAATTTTCATCACTAATTTTTGTCACTATTTTGACATTTTCTTGTAGTGATAAATTCCATGATTTCTTTGTATATTTCAATTTCTCTTTTCAGATGCATGCTACATATCTATAGGGGAAGGAAAATACAATACTACTACATATAAACTAAAATGAGTATTTCATTTTCTAAAGGCGATGTGAACATTTTATAATCAAATATATTGTAAACCAAAGTAAAAGAAACTCCTTACCTGCATAGTACTAAATGATACTCCGTGCAAGAAAAGATATTATGTCAGTACGTATAAACCGGTTCATAACTTTGTAAAATTTCTTTTCTGATATGAAGAATGTGTAGTCACTAAATTATAGATTATTTCTTAAAAAAAAAAAAAAAAAGAAGAAGAAGACAAAATTTGATACTTTGATTCAGATAATAATCATAGAACATTTCATGTTTGTAGATGCAATGACCACTAAAACCTGATATATATTAGTAAATGTCCAAAACGAGCAATAATTAAGATAAGAAAATGAAGAGCCTTGGCTCTCAAAAGTTAGTTGTACAATAAAACTGGTTGAGGGATGCATCTAAGAGGTTATACGATCGATCTAACGCCAAACATGTTTGAAAAAGGAACCAAGTCCAAAGGTAGAGCCCCGATAAAGTAACACAGAAACACATACTGCTGGAAAGATGGTAAGTTCGCACACAAGCGGGACAATGTCCTTCGTCTCGGCCTTTCTCCCACCATATATATTCAGGTAGATGTTGCAAGTAAATGCCACTAGAAGAGCCACCAGTGCTAGAAAGAAGGACAAGTTAGCGAAGAAGTACTTCGTAGGAAGCGAGCGGCGGAAGTCTTTCTCTCTGTAAGGCGAGGTTAAGAGGGACAAAAATAATACCAAAGCTGTGGCAGCACATGACAATCCAAACACATACGCATGTGAGAAAACCTTGAAGGCAGTCTTGTGGAGGAAAACTGGGTTATTATTGGCATCCTTCTCGCCCGGGATGGAGAAACTAGAAGCAAATACCACAGCTGCTACAAGGCCTGAGCATGTTTTCCCCATCTCCATTAGTTGGACTTTACCTTTCTGAACCATGTCCTTGTGGTTCTCGGTGAAGAGTTCTTGAGCTGTTTTTTCATCCACGTTTCGGCTATACTTCATATCTTCACGGACCAACTTTGTAACCCGCTGCACGCACCCAATGTGAAACTAATCAAAATAATGTATGTATATATTTTATAAAAGAGAACACTATATATTTTATATTTGGATCTGCAATGTTTTGCGCAAATGGGAGGGGAGAGAGAGAGAACACTATATATTTTATAAAAGAGAACATGCATCGTAGAAAATAATAAAAAAGATATAGATATGCATGAGATATTTGTAGATATAGATCAATACAAAACTTTAAACCTTTTCCCATTTACTGAGATTTTCGTAATGCCTTTGAAAAAATATTTATTGACCGACCAAAAAGCTTAAGTTGATAGAGAATGGTTAACCATGTATATCAGACAACAGATATCTTGAATTTTTAAAGACAATCCTATATATTTTCTTAGTGAATTCTTCTTAAGTAGATAAGTTGTATGTCAACAATATTAACGAAAAATTCAAAATTGCCTACGAAAGTTTAAGAATACGCAATACAAATAAACTTTTTGATACCAAATAGCACATAATTAATGATAGTTGAATTATTTGCTGCTTTTCTTAATTGTCTATGAGGCTTAATAGCAGTAGAAAAACATGAATGGAAACTTTTATCAATTTCACCTCAAACCATTGCAGTTCAAATTGCATTTGTAAGGCACGGGCTTCTTCTTCTCTGACAGTTTTCTCGGCTGCGAAATGTAAGATGGTGTTTTTTGTTTTTGGATCAATTCTAGTCAACAACCAAGATGGTAAGACTGGATTATTTCCTGAGGCCATTGACTCAATAATCCCAACAATCTTTTCTTGGCCATGTTGAATAGCCACTTGAAGGACATTATTTCTCCCCTTTGTGTCGAGGTAGCTCGCAGACACTGGACATACTTTTAAAATTTTTTCTACAAATTCATGAAAGCCCATTTTTGCACCAAGAATTAAGGGTGATTCATTCCATCGACTTGGACTAGAGTCCTTGTCCTGATCTTTTTCATATCCGTGTTGTGGTGGATGTTCATCAACTTTTGGAATTTCCCTGATCATCCTTTCACCTTCCGGTATTCTTCCCTTGTCAATAAAATCCCAGTAGAGAGGATCTTTAGCCAAGAAAGCAATAAGTTCCATAGCTTGTTTATGCTTTTTCTTCTGTCGTTCAAGGCATTGAATGCTGCTGGATACTGTTCAATAACTTTTTGGAGTAAATAATACAATAACATAAAGAAATAGATTACGCCTGACCTTTATAAACAAAACATCAGAGACAAAAGCATGAGATTAAATTTCAGAACTTATAATAATCTATTTGTGAGTTGATCGAAGACACAGAAATGGGTTATTTAGCGTGTTTGTTTCATATTTTTCGTAAATGAAAATGTAAATACTTTTAGAGATATATTGACTCGCTAACTATTACCCAAACATTAAATCTGTTGGGGGGTAAAATCGTCATTGCATCAATATCCGTGCGAGGAGGCTAAGACCGACCCCATCCCTTCGCCCGCCAAGATATCCCCGAGCTTCCATAGCTCGTCTCCCCCCGAGCTCCCATAGCTCGGCTCCTCCGAGATCCCATAGCTCGTCTCTCCCGAGCTCCCACAGCTCGGCTCCTCCGAGCTCCTATAGCTCGGCTCCCCCGAGCTTCCATAGCTCGGCTCTCCCGAGCTTCCATAGCTCGTCTCCCCCGAACTCCCATAGCTCGGCCCTCCCGAGCTTCCTGTAGCTCGTTTCCCCCGAGCTTTCATGACTCGGCTTCACTGAACGATCCACGATCCAATACTCACCTCCGTGGAACCTGACGCGGAAGAGCCTAGGTCTATCGTAACAACATCCTAGGCGAGGAATCATGTTGAGAAGTGGCCTAGAACCTACCACGGCTACCTAAGACCTACACACCTACCAGATCTCAAGCCATCAAGGAGCTCTCCTAGCCGTCGATCCCCTAACAAACAAGATATAAATCCCAACAGCCCCACAACAGCCCGATTCGATCCATCTCCGTATCCTAACAACCTTTGAACTTTCCAGAAGACGCTCAGGTGACAGCATATAAATATGACACTCCCAGATTCCTGAGCTAGGAGATCATGACACATTACACCAGGCTTATAAGATTGCCTTGATATATCTAGCTTGACTCTGTTTTGCATAATTTATATCTAAAAGATATAATCTATATCTGTTACATTACACGTTTTATCTATATATGATCATCAAATTAGAATAGCCCAGGAAGTCCTCCACCCTGACACCCCAATCCATCCCTAATATGATCAAGTATATAAAACAAGCTCATAATGAAGCAAGGTTTGCTGAAAAAATAAGAGCATGACAAGGACAGCAAAACTCACATGGCTTGAGAATGCTGAAAACAAATAGCCATGCCCACCCAACTGCCAAGACACACAACACATATGGTCCATTATAATAAATCAACCTGATCGATATACCAATATTATGTATTTTACTTGAAAAAAGATTACTTATGAGGAGAGCCAGTACCTAGAACGCAAAACAATTCCAGTAGGTCAAAAAAGGTGCCATAGTTAGGCGGAAATTTTCCCCGACATCTTGTCACATATTGTTGGCATTCATCATCCTGTACAGCGGCAAACGTACGTTTCATGTTTTATTATTGTATACAATGTTATAAGCAAAATTTAAATATATACATAGATCCATTTCGTTTATTAAACCTGACCCAAACCCATTTAATTCTAATCTAATCTAATTCAACCGTTCGACCCAAACCCAAACTCATTCATAAAATTTTGATTCAGACCCTAAATCAATCAACCAGATTTTTTAGTGATCCAAACCCAAATTGAATCGAAGAAGCCATACCTGAACCAGTTTGAGGTGATACCTAAACCAAAACTCGACTTACATTTAATTCAGCGAACCTGACCCAATTTGATTTAACAGAAAAGGAGCCCAATTTCAACTCGATTAATTAATGATCCAATATTAGAAATCACACCCAAAATGAGTCTGGTTCGGCAACCTGAACCCAAATTAAGTTTGATTCCATGAACAAGAATTCAATTGGAGCCCAATTAGTGAACCTGAAATCATGTTTGAGCCAAATCAGAGAGCCCAATTGTTGGTCTAGCATAAATTGTGTTGAGTTCAAGTCGATTTATGTTGGGTTTAATTTAATTGGGTCCTAATTAGTTTAATTAAACTTCAATTCATGAGTAACCTAATGACCTATTTAAGCATTAAGTAATGTGCTTAAGCAAAGTGTAAGTGTGATTAAAGACAATTAGATGGATATTATGTTTAGATTAGAGGGTTAATAACCTAATTACAATTTGATTAAACCTAGTTAGGTCTAGATATAAATCATGTGAGCTAGAAGGGTTATAATAGTCAACATAATTTTGGTTAATCTAGAGGATTAATGTAATTTTAAATATATGATTAGATGATTAAGTTAATTATGGTTATAGTTGTTAGCGATTTTATAATTGATTGACTGATATTGGTGCAGTATTGTAGAGAAGATTGGAGTAGCGATTCGAGATAGGAATTTTGCACCTATTCTTATGTGATATATTTGATAACTTCCATATATTACATTGCATGCATCATGAATTTATGCATTGATTTAATAGTATGTTTTGACAATGTAAGGATATAACCAATGTTTCATATATAATAACATGATTTTGGGTTATGCACAGTTATTGCATATTTCATACTATAATTGTATGTTTTTTATGATATTATTGAGATGGATTTAAAAATTATGACTTGCATATCAAAATATGGAAAGATGTAATTAGTAAGGTATGATGTTGGCATGTAAACTAACCATGATGATGTTGAAGGGTAGGACCAGTGACCGAGCCCAACATTGTGATGGCATATTTGCTAGTGATCGAGGTTTGCTAAAGGTTACATCATGATGGTTGTATGTTCACTAATTTATAACCAGTCTAGGCCTTAAGTGGTGGACAGACTAGATTTATGGCACTTTATATAACATAGTTAGACCCACTATTATAACTATTCACTGGTAACCAAGATTCGTTAGTGGATGGATCAATGATGTTAATTGTATGTCCACTAGTGTAGAATTAGTATGCGCCATGAATAGTGGCCAAACTAGGATTATGATACTTAATGTGGCTGTATTCTTGATATTGATGTTATCGGTATGGCTATGTGCTTGGTGTTGATATGGCTATGCCTGGTGATGATTCAGAGATGTTACATTCAGTGGTGTAGTCCAATGTTGTGACAAGATAAAATATGAGAAAAGACTTTTATATATTACATTATGAATTTTTAGCATGTGTGGCTGTATGATTTACTTTCATCAAATTATATAATTTTCATATTATATATTTATTTATATACCCATTTCTATTTTCATTGCATATTTATTTATGTGTGTAGGTATTTCTATTGGGTTATTAGCCCGTAATCTCTTACCATATCTTTTTCAGATACTAAAATATGGATGCTGGCTAGACTTTAGGATTCATGATGAAGAATGTGATTTAAAATAATTAGTTTGCACTTTTAATGCTATATACTCTGATAGTCATGCTTGTTTTATGCATAGAGGATAGTATGTAATTCAAAATACTATTCATTTTGGGTATGATATATATAATATACACACATATATGTATATATGTGTGTGTGTACATATATATACATGGTTGTGTCGAGTTCTATCTCGAATCCCATGCTCTACTCCGAGTCAGGTGCCTATTTAGAAGCATGACAAGTTGTAAATCTAGACTAAACCTCTAAGGTAATTGTCTAAATTTTTTATTAACTTTCACATAAGATCTTAAGGCTTTGTTTGGTTGCTCATGCTTTTTTCAGAAGATGACTTTTCTTTGAAAAAATGGAACATCTGAATATTTGTTTAATGTTTTTAATACAATCAATGATTTTTTTTTTCAAAAATCATAATTTTTTTCTTAGTCATACCAGAAGTTGCCTCCTATCATTAAGATGGAAATGCATATTCCTATAAACAAAGTTGCCCAACAAGGTATAAAAGCACTTATTCTAAGAAATGTAGTAGCTAGTATATTTTTATAGTCTATCATCACCTTATATATGTAGGAAGGTTGATGATATGAACGCCTTACATAAGAAGGTTGATATAAGAGCTAGTACTGGATCTTTACCTTATATCGTGAAGATGGGGTTTCATACACTGTCAACTCCTCTAACTCTTCCTTTGCGTGCAAATTCGTTTTCTCCAAAGGAATCACTGAAATATAAAACATATAATAAAGTAGGGACTAATCCCGAAAACATAGAATAAATAAGAAAGTAGGGATTAAAGCATGTAGTAAGCTATAACATGCCACATGAATGCCATGTATATTTAGGAGCGACGCTAGATAATGGCTGATAGAATGAATAAGAAAGTAGGAACTAAAGCATGTACTAAGCTATGAATACCATATGAATGCCCTGTATATTTAGAAGCGACACTAGATAATGGCTGGTAGCATGACTTACGAAACAAAACAAGTAGATCCATAGGCAAAGAAATTAACTTTATTTGCCCATACAAATTATTTACTTAGTGCTATTTTTTATAATTATTTTATAACATCATGATAGGCCAAGGGTTTAAATCTAATCTCATGGTGAACTCCAAATAGATTGTACCATCGTATCCTTCTAGTTGGCATGAGCCATGGACTGAGTCCACTCTATCATTATCATGCATAACAATGTAGGACTGTCCTAAAAGGATTGGCCAAAGAAATGTAATTTAAGTTTCTTTGTCTTGTACATATATATATCCAAACTCCATCGGTTATTTAGGTAGTGTTTGATAGCCCAAAAGCTATCTCTAGATAAATGTACATGATAGCATTTATCCAGGTGATAGCTGAGTGAATAAGCATCTTTTTAAAATTACAAATCTGCTATCAAGGGATAATTTTAGTTGTTCCTGAATTCTCTAAGGAATAAGTTCAGGGGATGGGTTATCCCCTATGGTTAAACTTTTTCAGACCTATCTCCTCTAGCTATAGCATTTGGGAATAAGGGAGGATATCTTCCTCCTTATCTCCCATATCAAATACTGCCTTAAGGTATACACATATTACTCATGATTCCTATGGCAATACAATTGGGATGTTAGAGGGGAGGATGTCTGGGATTTGTTGAACAAATTGACCTGATGACAGTTGCGCTATGCTTGTTCAGGCAAGGATAATAGGGTTTGTTTTCTCAAGAGAAAAAAAAGGGATAACAGGGTCTGAACTTAGATGCAGTTGTTGATTTGAAAGTTTATTTATGAAATTAATATACAAAGGTGTTGTCTTGAAATCGTCAACGAATGTTAATATCAAGGTTCTTTTTTTTTATGTAATCATAAAAGAGAAATTATAACACAATTAATTTTCATCATTTTATTAAAGTCAGAGACTGATTAATTTTAATTTTCTCTGTAAACCACTGCATATAGGAAAGAGTGAGAGGAGATTGCTAACACTCATAGATGAGGGATTCAAGAGGCCCAAGGTGCAGTTGGCTTCGAAAAAACTCTGGAATGGTCACCATTAGATGTAAAGGAGTGGGAGCATCTTTTGCCGGCCCAACCCTCGTTAGCCGCTGCTCTGGATACCGTTCTGCTATCTCCAATGCGAGCTCTGCAATCAAAAGCCCTGTGGTTCTTAAAGAGCATAGATGACGTGGGTGATGGAGGTTATAAAATATAACGATTAAAGGTAAGAATTTTCTTTTCTCATGTCAATATTGCAATGGCATCCAATTCTGCTTTTTTGCTGAACTCTAAATTCATTCCAAAATCTGGGCAGAAAATTGTATGAATTCAAAGACAAATATTCAGAAACATCTTCATTTTAGGGAGGAGGATGAGAAATTGCTTCCTCCATATTATTGTTGAGTGAGAAGAGGATTTATTTACAGAGAAAATGCTCAGAAACATCAAGATGTACAATTGGCCCCTGTGGAAGCTTTCTGAATTTGTACCGCTTGCCACGATCCAAACATGATCTCCAAAATGCCTTGCCTTTATAGGTCCATAATGACTTTGAGCCTAAAACTAAATCATTATAATTAAGCAAGAGGAAAAACATAAGGTTCCATCATTTATTACTACGTCGATCGTAGCAGTCATTGTTAGCTTCCATCATTGGAAATTGCGGGTTATAGCAGTTTTATACATGTTTCATAAAAATTAACAATGGTGTACCATTTTGCAGCCAGTGATTCGATCAGGAATCTGCTGTCATGATAATTTCAATGGCATTAATTAGAACGATAATCTAAAGGTTATTATTTGAGACTATGAGTGCATGAAACGAACAGAGAGGCGATGATGCTCTACTCGAAATAAAAGAAGAAAGAGTTTGTTATATACCAGGTGCACTGCCCATGATGGCACAATGCAGCATCGTGGAGCCGTCAGATCTCCTTTCTTCCACAGGGCTTTCATGCTCAACTAGATTCCAGAAGATTTCCCTCTGCCCGAAGAGCGCCGCCCTGTGCAGCGGGATCTCGCCGTGCTTGTTCCGGGCCCGAAGTAGGTCCCTGTTCTTTTCGACCAATGCCGCCACCACCCTCGCATCCCCCCTCGCCACCGCCACATGGAGGGCAGTGTCGCCATCAACATTCTCAGCCATTAGGTTCTCCGGCGTCATATTCTCC
Source organism: Calamus simplicifolius (assembly GCA_900491605.1). NCBI lineage: Eukaryota > Viridiplantae > Streptophyta > Magnoliopsida > Arecales > Arecaceae > Calamus > Calamus simplicifolius. Next base: position 216,227 of record UESW01001734.1, on the reverse strand, counting down.
ATCAGTTTGATCGCGAGTTCGCTCTTCCCGTGGGCGATCACCGCGCTGAGCAACGGGTCCTCCGACAGGTTCACAGGCCTTGCCTTCCCGTGCTCCACCATAACATGGGGCAGGAGCTTCTCCAGTTTGTCATGTCTTATGGCATCGTCTATGGCCCGGAACTTTTGCTCGAAATCCGGGTCCAAAATTATGGAATACCTGTCCGACGGCTGCGGTCCGGCAGCGTAAGGATTGGCCATGATGGTGAAGGCTTGCTTGAAATGAAATGGAGGTTGGTTTAATTGGCAATTAAGCTCTTGCTTCTGGATTGCACGAGCCTTTATTGGCAAAACAGGGCATTATATTATATATGCACGAGATATAAAGGTGATTCAAATTGGATGTCCGTATTGCTTCCGCTCATTTGCGTGCGCTGGAGGCTTTGCAAGATCCTTCTTGTTGGATTCTGTGAGGGCTACTACAGTACTACTACCACAATTGCTTTTCCAAAAGTTTAACTTCAAACAGAAGTGCATGCTACGTACCATGCGAGTGCGCGCCAAGCCACGTCTTTCATCGATCTCATGGGACAATGGTTGGCCTAGCTAGTTGATTTGTTTCTAAAAAGGAGAGTAAAAGACCTCTTCTATATTCGAATTTATAATTAAAGAAATCATTTATAATTTGAACGATATCAGCTTGTCCCAGGTTCCAAACAAATTAAGTATATATGATTTCTTTAATTATAAATAATCTTTGTTTGGAAATATGAGATCCACGAGCTGATATCCAATAACCTTTTCACCGGTTGCAAATATGAGAGCAGTAATTGAACAATCTTGTGCTTGATAATTTTTTACTCTTCTGAGAGACTTTTTAAGGATATATTACCGTCATTTCTCTCACTGTCCAAAGTGGTCCATGGACCATGGAGTTGCTGTCATTGTTGCTCTTATTCGATCGGGAGCCTGCCTGTGCTCTTTAGGAAACTTCAATATCTTCTTCGCCCTAAGGCAGAAGGGAAGATGGATGCTGTTATACTCCCATCAATCCGGATGCCTTGCTCCAAATGACACACAAAGAGGTGGTCATGGGTATCCAGGGAGTACGGAAAAGCATAAAGTACATTTAAGTGAAGTGTTGAAGGGTTCATCCGCTCCAAATTCGTTTCTTGAAGAGTTCACGTCATAATTAGATCACCTGGTAAGGTCCTTTACAGTACAACTCCAGTTGTCAAGCCAAGACCTCTGATGTTCCATACCTAAACGCATTGATCAATGTAACCAAAACAGAGATCAACAACCTCCCATAGAAGCAAAGGGCATGGGAATCTTAAAAAGACAAGCCAGCCGCAAACAGGGTAGAACAGATCAACAACAGAACACAGCAATGCCCAAGTAGAAAAGAGGAACCTGACAGCAGGATTCATCCAATATTGATTGTATGAGAACTTAGTTTCTTATATTGAATCTTAAATACTTACTTGTAATATAAATACTTTTGCACTAATAAAATTTGACGGAAAACCCCTTCTTCCCTTGCTTTTCCTCAGAACATCAAAAAGAGAAGGTATGATCTTGGGTTGTTACACAATGGATTAGCTAAAACTTGCAAACCACATATGCAACATGAAATTAACATTGCAATTTCTAAACATTTAATTGAGAATACAATGAGAAACTGACGAATAGGGGCAATGCAGCAAGCTATATGCCCAATCCGATACATTAAAAAAAGGGAGAAGAAGAACTTAGGACTTTTTGTATTCAAATCTTCAATTTAGATACCTTAATGTCAATTATTAAAAAAAAAAAAAACTCTTTCCTCATGATAGTAAAGTTCCTCTCATAAACATGCATGCATGCACATGTGATGGACGGTTTCGCTATTTCGAAACAGAGCATCATGTTTCTATCGTTATGAGCGCCTTCCATGGAAGCTTGCCCAGAACCTTTGAACTACTCCTAATCCTGACCAAATACCGACTGCTCCTCCCTACGTCGGAGACGTGGATAGCGGCCTAACGTCCTGGTACGATCTCGAGAAGTTATCGCCGCTTATAAAATGGGACCCAGGCTCCTATCCGAAACCGCAAAACCATCTCTCCTCCTTTTTCTTCCTTCCTCCCCTCATCTCCTCTGCTGTTCCTTCTGGAGTTCTGCTGCTGCTGCTTCACCATGACCCCCGGCAAAGATCCGATCGTCATCAACCGAGCGCCGTCAATCTCTGGTGGAAATTTAGTTGGCCGCCATCGTTGTAATTTTCGGGTGCTTGGTGAAGACGCTACTTCTTTTTCTCCAGCATCGTCGACCGATCGCCGCCGTCAACAGCTGGATGGCCACCAGGCAGGCCAAACTAAACCCCTCTTTTAGATATGTAGTTCCTCTGTTTAGGTTAATCTGCCCGATTTAGAACCTTAGGAGCCCTAATTGAAGGATTTAATCGGCAATCGGGGTTCGCCGGAGGAGTTAGATTGGATGAGATCCTTCTTTGTTCACGGCCATCGCCAATCGGTAGTGTTGCTGCTAAATGACTTTCGAGGAGTGTCGGGTAAGAGAGGAGCTTTTTGGGTCTTCAAAAGAATTATGTGATTGCCTCCTTTAGTTGAAAACCTGTAAGAGAAGTCTAAGACCAGTGGTTCTGGTGGGAACCCTCCGACGATCAAGTTAGCGATTTGGAGAATAGGAATTATTGCTGCTGAAATCTATCCTCCGATTTAAGCGTGATCGGGCTCCCTCATGGGCGAACCTACAAAACAGTCCTCACACGAGAGGCGTTGGGGGTGGCCCTCCATAGAAGACCCTCCGATACTTAAGTCAACGGGGATCGACAATCAACAAATATGAGGAGAAGGCTCTCGCTGAAGAGTCTCTCCAGGGGTGGCCTCTCGAGAGCTCTGAGCAGAGTGTTAATGGTGGAAAGGGGTGAGCAGAGGTAGAAGGAGAGTAGGCCAGTAAGCAAGTGCGCATACCTGAGAAGCTGGGAGATAGTTCTATTATAGAGGATCACCTGATTTCTTGGGAGCGTCGTGAGTCCGAAAGCCGTTAGGATTCGAATCCAATTTATTATGAGGTCAGTAAGATTTATATCTCGTTAGTTAGAGGACCGATGGCTGGAAGAGCTTGTTGATGTCTTGGGATTCGGAGACGGTGTAGGCTCCAGGGTTCTAGGCCACTCTTAGGTATGATTTTTGTTTGAACACTCCCGCACCAGATTTCGCAAAGGTGCTTGAGTGACTGAGTCTAGCCGGAGCATAAGGATAGGAATGGCTCGGCTGGGGCCGAGAGATAGGAACAGCTCGGCTGAGGCCGAGAGATAGGGGTAGTTCGGATAAGGCTGAGAGACATGAATAGCTCGGCTGAGGCCGAGAGTCAGGGATAGCTCGGATGAGGCCAAGAGATGTTATAGCTTGGCTGAGGCCGAGAGATGTGACCCGTGCTTTGGGAGTCCTTGGCTCGTTGGGGGGCTAAGGCGCCCTGATCCACTAAGGCTGATTCATCTCTAGCGGGTATTGCACAGCAAGTGGGAGTCAGGGTTGATCCTAACCCCTTGCATGATTATTAATGCAGCGGCGATTTTACCCCTCAACAGAAATTAAGATGAGATAGTAGAGGTCCAGTCCCCTTCCTCGTTGTGAGTCGGGGTCTTTATATACCTGTTTGGGGTCCCGCTTACCCTTCAGTGATAACAATCAGATCTTCTCTTCTTTTGAGATCGGCTTCGTAGGTTAGCATCGGGTGTTTAGAAACATTCCGCGGATATCGAAAAATGTGCAGCACTTGTAATTGCCCGTGATCTTGGTAAAAGGTGGGCGAGTGGATGGCGTTGTAGTTTTAAGTACATTCAGCATTGAAGTTCGGCTTCATGATTGGAATTGCGTCAATGGCGCAGTCGGAATTGGAGCCGGGGCCGGGACCGCCTTTGAGGCCATAAATGCTTTGGTGCGAGAGATGTTGTGGCCGCGTCGGCCGAGGCCAGGAGCCGATGCTAGAGCCGAGGCCGAGTCCAAGAGCCAATGCCAAAGCCGAGGCTGAGGCCAGAGCCGATGTTGGAGCCGATGCCGAGGCCAGGAGCCGAGGCCGAGGCCGAAGCTAAAGCCATGGACGAGGCCAAAGCCAAAGCCGAAGCCGCGGCCGAGGTCGTGGTTGTTCATGGCCGAAGGAAAAAGCGACCGAGGGGACTAATGTGGCAGCCATAAATGCTTTAATACACGAGAGAGAACAAGGCAATAATTGTCTTAGAGTAAGTGATGCTCGTGGCCTTTGAGGCCATAAATGCTTTAATACTAGAGAGAATAAGACAATAAATGCCTTAGAGCCAGTGGATGCACGTCGGCCTCGGCCGCCGAGGCCGACTTGGGACTTGGAGTGCCGAGGCGAGATGTCCGTGGCCGAAAAAGAGCGCCGAGATGGTACTAGGCCAACTTGGAGTGCCGAGGCGAGATGTCTGTAACACTCCATTCCATTAATTGCTCTCTAAGGCATTATAACCGTTTATGCACCATTAAATGCTCCACTCATTGACTCGACCATCGGACATTAATGATGGAAGGTGGCCCTTGGGAGAACCCATGCATGTGGCCCTTTTTTCCTTTTGTTCTCTTTTTTTATTATGACGAGACGCTTGTTGCAGCCAGGAGCAATGCCGTGGACAGAATTAAATACCCATTGCATCCTTCACAAAGTCGAGTAGACCAGCAAGGCCGCCTAGGAATTAAGCCATTCAAGAAGGCTGCCAAGGATGGCCACCTAGGAAAATCGTTTGGAAATCGCTATCTTGAGAGGATGCCACCCAAAAATTAGTCTTTATTGCCCCCTATCAAATGCCCCTCACACTTCTGAGCTTGTGTGCCCCGCATTAGCTAAGCGAAAGGAGTGTAGGACTTTTTACCTTCGCATCTGCCCTTTTCTATCAACTTCAACTATGATTCATTTCAGGTGGGGAACCCCTTTCCTTTTGTGCTGCTTTATGCATACGTCTTCATGCTCTTTGGAGCCATGCTTTTTGCTCGATTTGCCATTGGCCGTTGAGGTAGAGTCGCTAAGGCTGAAGTGAAGCTGTTGAGGCTGTGATAGAACTGCTGAGGCTACAGTAAAACCACCTCAGGGGTTTCATGGCCGGTCCGAGTGGTGACCCAAGAGTTGCTGAAATCGTCGGGTCTCTTTTAAGACCGAAGGATGACCTGAGAGTTAAGAGTCATCAGGTGCCTTTTCCTTTGTGCCGACGACCTTTGTTGCCCACACCGGAGTCAGTTTTTGGTCTTTGGTGCCGAGCTAGCCTTGGGCTTGAGTGTCGATGGTACATCAATCTTTGAGTGTCGACTATAATCGAGCTTGATTGTTGATGGTACATCTGGCTTTGAGTGCCAACCAGAGTCGGGCTTGAGTGCCGATGGTACATCGGGCTTTGAGTGCCGACATGAGTCGGGCTTGAGTGCCGAGCTGAAGTCAGGCTTTAGTGCCGATGGTACATTGGGCTTTGAGTGCCGAGCTGGAGTCAGGCTTTAAAGGGCCGACGCAGAGCCAGGCTTCAAGTGCCGATGCGGAGTCGGGCTTTAAGTGCCGACGCGGAGCCGGGCTTCAAGTGCCGACGTGGAGTCAGGCTTTAGGTGCCGACGTGGAGTCGGGCTACAGGTGCCGACATGGAGTCGGGCTTTAAGTGCCGAACGGAGTTGGGCTTCAAGTGCCGACGAGAAGTCGGGCTTCAAGTGCCGACACGGAGTCGGGCTTCAAGTGCCAACGCGGAGTCGGGCTTCAAGTGTCGAGGTGCCGAGGGGAGGCTCGGGCTTGGAGTGCCGACGCGAAGCTGGGCTTAGGTGCCAAGGGGAGGCTCGGGCTTGGAGTGCCGACGCGGAGCCGGGCTTAGGTGCCGAGGGAAGGCTCGGGCTTGGAGTGCCGACGCGGAGCCGGGCTTCAAGTGCTGACACGGAGCCAGGCTTTAGTACCGATGGTACATCGGACTTTAGGATGCCAATGCGAGATTGGTCTTGAATGCTGATGCAGAGTCGATCTTCCCTGCATGACATTTTCAAGTATCAATGAAAGAAATACCGTTAAGTGTGGTGTACTTAGCTCTTGTAGCACCCTTGTTTTCCTCTGCTAATTTGGGTATTTCTGTCCGCTGGTGGTCTGCCCCCCAGGGAATTAAGATGATTGGAGTGGAGGTGCTGGTGCCCTTGCTTAGGCCTTCCCCCGCGTCGCCGTCCGTAGGAGAGTAGGCCGCTTGGGCGGTGAGTGGTGGCTCTCCAAGTTTTAAGTTACTGATGAGCTTGATAACAGTGGATCTCTTGCTGAGGAGATTCCCGACGAGATGAATGATGACTGGCTTGAGCAGCGACCAAAAAGCAAGCGAAAGCTTTTGCTTGCTGTTGTGTGGTCACGAGATGTTGCTTCTGGAGCTTTTTGGACAACCACCGTTAATGCTTGGATTTGCAGGGTGAGGGTGACAAGATGTTATTCTTGAATGGTTCGAGATAGTGGTAATGGTGGAACGAAGAGCTGGCCTCCTGTTGCTCAGCTCGTTGAAGGTGCCCCCCAGCGTAACTAGCGAAAGCTTCTTGGATTCTTATCATCACTACTGTTATGATCCACCAGTTTGATTAAAGAGGGATGAGATCTGCAAACTAGCATTGCTAATCTCTCCCTGTTGATGCCAGATCACTTTGAGCTGGCGTCCTTGAGCGTCAACCATCACTCTAGGGAAGTATCAAGGCTTCTTCTTCATCCTTCAAACCTGGTCGGAGGTCCCTCTTATCCTATTTATTTATCATTGTACTCTGTGTAGCTTGCCTCAGAAAGCTTGGAGTTTTATCATCTAGTGGGAATAAGTCACATGGAGCCTTATGATGGACCATGACTTTGGGGGCTTATCTGGTCTGAGTGGTTGGGGGTGTCATGATGACTGAGGACCTTTGATGGGTAAAATGTCAGGATTAATATCTGCGAGACCTGAGATACTGCCACTTGTCAAAGCTTTTATGAAGATGAGCCCGGGCCTTTATGAATATGCTTTTTCTTAGTGGCATGTTAGAGCTATAGGCGCTATCCCATCATAATGTGAGTTGCTGCAGCTGGTTGGTGAGTAGGCTTTGTTGAATCTGGATAGATAAAGCTCTGTTAGATGCGTGGGCTGCAAGTAGTTGATAAACTTAGTTTCATCATACGATTGTCAGACCTTTAGCTCCTTAAGAAGAAATCCTGTACCACAACCACTTTTATGGCTCTCCAGTTGCTAGAGTTGACTTTGAAACTAGGCTTGCTCGCCTTCTCTTTTCTCTCCATAGCTTTGCAGCGATCATTCTCCATGTTGTGGACTTGATCATTTCCTTTTCCTTTTTCTCTACAGGGAGTTAATCCAGAAGGCTGATCAAGCCTTCCCACGGTGAGATCTTTACTGCTGATCCTGCTAACATTGAGCACATTCTCAAGTCCAACTTCTCCAAATACTGCAAGGGTCAGTACAATTATCGCATACTGAAGGATTCTTTTGGTGATGGAATCTTTACAGGGGATGGCGATAAGTGGTGCCACCGAAGAAAGCTTGCAAGCTATGAGTTATCGACCAAAGCTCTTCGAGATTTCTGTAGTGTTGTGTTCAAAAGAAAGACAACAAAGCTAGCAAGAAAGATCTCTGATGCTATGAATGCTGCAACAGCAATAGATGTGCAAGATCTTCTAATGAGATCGACTATGGATACGATCTTCAAAGTGGAGTTCGGTGCCGAGCTAGACACTCTCTTGGGCTCCGATGAGTTTGGAACTCGCTTTAGCAAGGCTTTTGGTGACTTTAACTCCATGATATTCTAGAGATATGTTGATATGTTCTAGGACATCAAGAAGCTTCTGAACATTGGACTGGAGGCTCAATTGAAGAAGAACCTCAAAGTGATCGATGACTTTGTGTACCAATTGGTTCTTTCTAATGCTATGCAAGCATCCTCTGATACAGGAGAAGATTGCCATTAAAATCAAAGAGATTAGCTGCCGCTTCCGCATGGACTCGGGAGCCAGAGGTGTCGTCGCTCGCCGGTGCGAGATACATGGAGCCGGCCAAACGGCCATGGCCGGGATGGTGGCCAAAGCTGGCGATGTCCATGGGAGGAGTCGTACGAGCATAGTTTTGGAAGACGATTGTTAAGATGCAGCAGCCATAGCACAGACTTCCATCGCGTGCACACAACCTCGTGCATGCAATCCCCCTCCCTTCAATTATGTGAATATATATACATGCACGTAAACCTTACCCAACTAAGGTGGAAGCAAAAGTTGGGAGGAAAAGGAGTTGAGTGAGACGGCTGGGAGCCTTATCCTTGCAGTTGCAAAACTGGCACTTATTTGGTCGCTGCGGGGAGAGGCCGAGGGCCACCTAGAGAGTGAGGCCACTGTGAAGTCTCGGGCCACCGTGGCTGTTGGGAGATGCGGCTGCTGTGGAGGACCTGGGGCCGCTGTGAACATCGGGGGCCGCCGTGGAGCCTCGGGCCATCGAGAGAGAGAGGCTGGGAGCCGCCGTGGAGGCTGGGGGCCGCCATGGACTTGGGGGCCGCCATGGAGGAAACCAAGGCCGTCGTGATCTGGGGCCGCTATGGAGTCTCGGGCCACTGTGGGATTCTTGGGCCGCCGTGGGATCTCGGGGGCCGCTGTGAGGGGCTTGACCGTTGAGGACGAGAGGAGGCCACTGTGAGGGGCTGTCATGGGATCCGGAGGCTGCTGTGGCCATTGTGGAGGAAGAGGCCGTCGTGGGATCTGGAGGCTGCCGTGGAGGAAACCGGGGCCGCCATGATCTGGAGGCTGCTTTGGAGTCTTGGGCCTCCGTGGAGCCTTGGGCCGCCATGGGATATCGGGGCTGCTATGAGGGGCTTGACTGTTGAGGACGAGAGGCCACTATGAGGGGCCATCGTGGGATCTGGAGGCTGCTATGGCCGTTGTGGAGGAAGAGGCCATTTAGGAAGGCCGCCAAGGATGGCCGCCTCTGACTGATTATTGAATCTTTGATTGAGCTCCTCTGGCCGCCAGTGTTGTTCATCCAGATGCCTCTTCATCTCATGATTAGGGTCCTTCCTAGACGACTCAGAGGATGAGTAAGGGGAGAAGTGGCTGCTCGAGCGGAAGGTAGGAGACCGCAGTCTCTTGAAAGCTTCACGGTGGTGGTGCTTAGGTAAAGCATGATGGCGATAAGCTTCTCTATGAGAAGATTTCTTGCGGGTGAATCGCTAGCTAACTGATGCAGCTATCATAGAAGATGTGAGAGGCTTGGGCTGCTGCTGAGTGGCCAACGAGTGTTACTTCTGCAGCTCATGAACTGCTGCATTTAAGGCTTGAACCTGTTGATTGAGGATGGTCAGCTGGTTAATTAGAGCAGCTAAGGTTGGTGGTGAGGGAGGAGCAGAGAGAGAGAGAGTGTGGTCCTTTGCTGCTCAGTGTTATGTGGATGCCCCTCGGCATGATTGGTGAGGACCTTCGGCACGCGCGTCACCACCATGGCTATCTTAGAGGGGACAAAGACTTATAGGTCAGGGAGACAGAACTCTCTTTCCTTCAGCACATCCCCCCTTCCTGGCGCGCCAATCTATTGCTGCCAAATCACTTTCGAGGAGTGTCGGGCAAGAGAGGAGCTTTTTGGGTCTTCAGAAGAATGATGCGATTGCCTCCTGTAGCCGAAAACCTGCAAGAGAAGTCCCGGACCGATGGTTCCGGTGGGGATCCTCCGACGCTCAAGTTAGCGATTTAGAGAATAGGTATTAAGATGAGATAGTAGAGGTCCAGTCCCCTTCCTTGTTGTGAGTCTGGGTCTTTATATACCTGTTCGGGGTTCCGCTTACCCTTCCATGATAACAGCCGGATCTTCTCTTCTGTTGAGATCGGCTTCGTAGGTTAGCATCGGGTGGTTAGAAATGTTATGCGGATATCGGCAAATGTGCAGCACTTGTAACTGCCCGTGATCTTGGTAAAAGGTGGGCGAGTGGATCGCATTGTAGTTTTAAGTTCGTTCAGCATTGAAGTTCGGCTTCATGATTGGAATTGCGTCAATGGCTGAGATTGGAGCCGGGGTAGAAGCCGAGGACGTCTGAGAATAAGGCAATAAATGCCTTAGAGTAAGTGGATGCACATGGCCTTTGAGGCCATAAATGCTTTGGTGCGAAAGATGTCATGGCCGTGTCGGCCGAGGCCAGAAGAGGCCAAAAGCTGATGTTGGAGCCAAGGCCAAGGCCAGGAGCCGATGCCGAAGCCGAGGACAAAGCCGAGGACGAGGCCGTGGCCGAAGCCGAAGCCGCAAGGCCGAAGCCGTTCATGGCCGAAGGAAAAAGCTGAGACCGAGGGGACTAACGTGGCAGCCATAAATGCCTTAATACACGGGAGAGAACAAGGCAATAACTTTCTTAGAGAAAGTGATGTTCGTGGCCTTTGAGGTCATAAATGCTTTAATACTAGAGAGAATAAGGCAATAAATGCTTTAGAGCCAGTGGATACACGTCTGCCGAGGCTGAGGCCGAGATGGGAGGCCGACTTGGAGTGCCGAGGCGAGATGTCCGTGACACTCTATTCCATTAATTGCTCTCCTAGTCATTATGACCATTAAATGCTCCAGCTCATTAACTCGACACATTAATGATGGAAGGTGGCCCTTGGGAGAACCCACGCATGTGGCCCTTTTTCCCTTTTGTTCTCTTTTTCTTATTATGACGAGATGCTTGTTGTAGCCAAGAGCAATGCTGTGGACGGAATTAAATGCCCATTGCATGTGGACGGAATTAAATGCCCATTGCATCCTTCACAAAGTCGAGTAGACCAGCGAGGCCGCCTAGGAATTAAGCCTGTTGCCACCAAATCACTTTTGAGGAGCGTCAAGCGACAAAAATGCTTCGCTGTCCTTCAGAGGAATGATGGGGACCGCCTCCTTCAGCCGGGAACTTGCAAGAAAAGTCTTGGACCGGTGGTTCCGGCGGGGACCCTCTGACGCTCAAGTCAGCGATCTAGAGAACAGGAGTTTTTTTTAATGAAAGAGTAGAGATTGAGTTTTTCCCCCCTCCCTTGTTGGGGGATTGGGGTCTTTATATACCTGTTCGGGGGTCCCTCTTACCCTTCACTGGTAATAGCTGACTAATATCTTCAGTTCTTCGTAGGTGGGCATACTAGCTGCTAAACGTATGTCATAAGTATGCCTCTTAATTTTTTGGAAACCGTCTGTGAACTTAGTAATTGCCGGTTCATAATGTTTGGTGACCGCCCATGATCTTGGTAAAGCCACGTGGAATTCCTTGCAGCCAGCGGATGCTTGTCAGCCTCTGCTGCCGAGGCCGACGCTGGTGCTGACATTGAAGCCGACGTCAACATCGTAACCAATGCTTAGACTGGCCACGGCCGCCTCCGAGTTCGAGGTGGGCCGAGGCCGACATGGATATCGAGATGGGCCATGGCCGATGTCGAGGTCGGAATGGGCCTTGGCCGACACGGATGTTGAGATGGGCTGCGACCGACACGGATGTCGAGATGGCCGTGGCTGACGCCGAGGTCGGGATGGGCCATGATCGACATCGAGGTCGGGATGGGCCATAGCCAACACGGATGTCGAGATGGGCCATGGCCGACGCCGAGATTGGGATGGGCCATGACCAACATCGAGGTCGGGATGGGCCCTAGCCGACACAGATGTCGAGATGGGCCACGGTCGATACTGATGTCGGGATGGCCCCTGGCCGACACAGAATTCGGGGTAAGCCATGTCAAGCCCAATGGCCAAGGAATTGGCTGCGCGTTCTTTGACCCGATCGGCCTTGGAGCTGTCGGCCTTGGAGCTGTCGGCCTTGGAGGTGCCGGCCATGGAGCTGTCGGCCTTGGGGCCGACGGTCTTCGAGGTGTCGGCCTTGGGGGTGCCGGCCTTGGAGGTGTCGGTCTTGGAGGTGCCAGCCTTGGAGGTGCCGGTCTTGGAGGTGTCGGCCTTCGGGGCCGACGGTCTTGGAGGTGCCGGCCTTGGGGGTGCCGGTCTTGGAGGTGCTGGCCTTGGAGGTGCCGGTCTTAGAGCTGTCGGCCTTCGGGGCCGACGGTCTTCGAGGTGCCGGCCTTGGAGGTGCCGATCTTGGAGCTGTTTGCCATGGAGCTCTCGGCCTTGGAGCTCTGAGTAATTGTGTGCGCTACCGTGGCCGAATGGTCCTTTGGAGGCCAAAGGGGGGCTTCGTCGGTTTCCTTCGCGGTTCTCTAACGGCGTTGGATTAGCCACATCAGATGCCCCCTCGCCCGTGAGACGAAGCGGGCCAATCCTAGCAAGGCGAAAGGGGCGTTACCTCCCAAGTGGCTGATCCCCACCTGACTTTGGGTCTTCAACTTTGGACTTGATGTTTGGATGTGGGTCCCCGTCCACATGCCATGGAGGCAGAGAGCGAGCGAGGCCGCAATGATGCTCCTGAGGTGGAGGGAGCCGTTGAGCCTTTTTCGTAGATGTTTGCCTTTGCGTCGTGTTTGATGTCGACGTCGAGTACATGCTTGAGAGCTTGGGAGCGGATGCCCGGCAACTGGGGAGTTGGCTTCTCCCAGCTGTGAGTTGTCTTGGGGCTTCTTGATAGCTGATTGGCTGTTGGCCACTGACACAGGGTCGAGGCTGTTGAGGCTGAAACAAAGCTGTTGAGGAAAAGTTGAGGCCGTCGAGAGCCTTTTGAACCCCGGAGGGTGACCAGAGGGTGCTTGGGCTAGGCTCAGGTGCCTTTTTCTTTGAAGAAATTGGTCTCCTTCTGCAGGGTTGATCTGCCCCCCAGGAAACTCTGTTGATTGGAATCCGCAGGTCTTGAGCTTGAGGGTGCCGACACGGAGCCGGTCTTGAGGTGCCGACGCGGAGTCGGTCTTTGTTGCCGACGCGGAGGCCGGTCTTTGATGCCGACGCGGAGTCGGTCTTTGGCGGTTTTCCTGTAACGCATCCAGACACTAATGAAAAGAAACTTTTTCTCGGTGTAGTATACTTAGCTTTTTCGCAGCTGTTCGCCTTCTCGGGTCTTTGGTGCCGATGCGGAGTCGGTCTTTGTTGCCGACGCGGGGTCGGTCTTTGGTGCCAACACGGAGGCCGATGGTGCCGACACGGAGGCCGATCTTTGTGCCTGGCTGGTCATGGCTTTTTGGTGACGACGCGGAGGTCGGTCTTTGTGCCTGGCTGGCCAGGGCTTTCTGGTGCCGACGCGGAGGTCGGTCTTCTGTGCCGACGTGGATGCCGGTCTTTGTGCCTGGTTGGCCAGGGCTTTTTGGTGCCGACGCGGAAGCCGGGCTTGGCTATGCCGACGTGGAGCCGGGCTTGAGTGTCGAGGGGAGACTCGGGCTTGAGTGTACCGGTGGGGAGCTGGGCTTGGTGGTGCCGGTGCAGAGCCGGTCTTAAGTTGCCGGTGTGGAGCCGGTCTTTGCTGTGCCGACGCGGAGCTGGGCTTGGTTGTGCCGACGCGGAGCCGGCCTTGGAGGTGCCGATGCAGAGCCGGGCTTGGCTGTGCCGACGCGGAGCCAGGCTTGAGTGTGCCAACGCGGAGCCGGGCTTGGAGGTGCCGATGCGGAGCCGGGCTTGGCTATGCCGATGTAGAGCTGGGCTTGGCTGTGCCGACGCGGAGCCGGCCTTGGAGGTGCCGACGCGGAGCCGGGCTTGGCTGTGCCGACGCAAAGCCGGCCTTGGAGGTGCTGACGCAGAGCCGGGCTTGGCTGTGCCGACGCGGAGCCGGGCTTGGCTTTGCCGATGCAGAGCCGGGCTTGAATTGCCATGCGGAACCGGGCTTGAATTGCTGACGCGGAGCTGGTATTTTTGTGCCGGTGCGGAGCTGGTCTTAAGTTGCTGGTGCGGAGCCAGCCTTTGGTGCCGACGCGGAGCCGGTCTCTGGTGCCGACGCGGAGCCAGTCTTTGGTGCCGGTGCGGAACCGGTCTTTGTTGTCGACGCGGAACCGGTCTTTGGTGCCGATGCGGAGCCGGTCTTTGGTGCCGACGCGGAGCCGGTCTTTGATGCCGGTGCGGAACCGATCTTTGTTGCCAATGCGGAGCCGGTCTTGAGTTGCTGGTGTGGAACCGGTCTTTGTTGTCGACGCGGAGCCGGTCTTTGTTGCCGACGTGGAGCCGGTCTTTGGTGCCGGTGCAGAGCCGGTCTTTGTTGCCGACGCGGAGCCGGTCTTTGGTGCTGACGCGGAGCCGGTCTTTGGTGCCGGTGCGGAGCCGGTTTTTGTTGTCGACGCGGAGTCGGTCTTTGGTCTTTTGAGGCGCCAATGCGAGGTTGGTCTTGAATGATAATGCAGAGTCGGTCTCCCCTGCATGACATTTTTAAGCATCAATAAAAGAAAAAGTCAGTGCAGTGTACCTCTTGCAGCACCCTTGTTTTTCTTCTATGGGCTTGAACGCTTTTGCCCGCTGGTGGTCTGCCCCCCAGGGAATCAAGTTGGTTGGTGAGCTGGCTTTGCTGAATCTTTAGCTCCTTAAGGAGAAATCCTGCACTGCAGCCACTTTTATGGCTCTCCAGCTGCTAGAGCTGACTTTGAAACTAGGCTTGCTCGCCTTCTCTTTTCTCTCCATAGCGTTGCAGCGATCATTCTCCATGTTGTGGACATCATTTCCTTTTCCTTCTTCTCTACAGGGAGTTAATTCAGAAGGCTGATCAAGCCTTCCCACGATGAGATCTGTACTGCTGATCCTTTTGGTGATGGAATCTTTACAGGGGATGGCGAGAAGTGGTGTCACCGAAGAAAGGATCTTCAAAGTGGAGTTCGGTGCTGAGCTAGACACTCTCTTGGGCTCCGATGAGTTCGAGACACGCTTTAGCAAGGCTTTTGGTGACTTTAACTCCATGGTATTCTAAAGATATGTCGATATGTTCTGGGATATCAAGAAGCTTCTGAACATCGGACTGGAGGCTCAATTGAAGAAGAACCTCGAAGTGATTGATAACTTTGTGTACCAATTGGTTCTTCCTAACGTTATGGCAAGCATCCTCTGATATAGGAGAAGATTGCCATTGAAATCAAAGAGATTAGCTGTCGCTTCCGCATGGGCTCGGGAGCTAGAGGCGTCGTCGCTCGCCGATGCGAGATATGTGGATCCGGCTAAACGACCGTGGCCGAGATGGTGGTCACAGCTAGCGATGTCCGTGGGAGGAGTCGGTATGAGCATAGCTTTGGAAGATGATCATTGCAGCAGCCATAGCACAGACTTCCATTGCGTGCACACAACCTCGTGCATGCAATCCACCTTCCTTCAATTATGTGAATATATTACGTGCATGTAAACCTTACCCAGCCAAGGTGGAAGCAAGAGTTGGGGGAAAAGGAATTAGGTGAGACGGCTGGGAGCCTTATCCTTGCAATTGCGAAAATGGCACTCGTTTGGTCACTGCGGGGAGAGGCCGGGGGCCGCCTAGAGAGTGAGGCCACTGTGGAGGAAACTGGGGCCGCCGTGATCTGGGGCCACTGTGGAGTCTCGGGCCGTCGTGGGATTCTCGGGCCGCCGTGGGATCTCGGGGGCCGCTATGAGGGGCTTGACCGTTGAGGATGAGAGGCTACTATGAGGGGCCATCGTGGGATCTAGAAGCCACTGTGAATGGCCATCGTGGAGGAAGAGGCCGTCGTGGGATCTGGAGGCTGCCATGAAGGGCCGTCGTGGAGGAAATCGGGGCCGCCGTGATCTGGGGCCGCTGGGCGTTACTTTTGCAACTCATGAACTGCTGCACTTAAGGCTTGAACTTGTTGATTGAGGATGGTCAGCTGGTTAATTAGAGCAGCTGAGGTTGGTGGTGAGGGAGGAGCATAGAAATAGAGTGGTCCTTTGCTGCTCAGGGCTATGCTGATGCCCTCCGGCATGATTAGTGAGGACCTTCGGCACGCGCGTCACCACCATGGCTATCTTAAAGGGGACAAAGACTTATAGGTCAGGGAGATAGAGCTCTCTTTCCTTCAGCACATCACCCCCTACCTAGCGCGCCAATCTGTTGCCGCCAAAACACTTTTGAGAAGCGTCAAGCGACAGAAATGCTTCGCTGGCCTTCAGAGGAATGATGGGGACTGCCTCCTTCAGCCGGGAACCTGCAAGAAAAGTCCCGGACCGGTGGTTCCGGCGGGGACCCTCCGATGCTCAAGTCAGCGATATGGAGAACATGAGTTTTTAATGAAAGAGTAGAGATTGAGTTTTTCCCCCTCCCTCGTTGGGGGATTGGGGTCTTTAGATACCTGTTCGGGGGTCCCTCTTACCCTTCACTGGTAATAGCCGAGTAATATCTTCCGTTCTTCATAGGTGGGCGTACTAGCTGCTAAACGTATGTCATACGTACGCCTCTTAATTTTTTTGGAAACCGTCTGTGACCTTAGTAATTGCCGGTTCATAATGTTTGGTGACCGCCCGTGATCTTGATAAAGCCACGTGGAATTCCTTGCAGCCAGCGGATGCTTGTCGGCCTCTGCTGCTGAGGCCGACGCCAAGACCGACGCCGGTGCTGACACCGAAGCCAACGTCAACATCGTAACCAATGCTTAGACTGGCCGCGGCCGCCTCCGAGTTCGAGGTGGGCCGAGGCCGACATGGATGTCGAGATGGGTCGTGGCCGACGTCGAGGTCGGGATGGGCCTTGGCCGACACGGATGTTGAGATGGGCCGCGGTCGACACGGATGTCGAGATGGCCGTGGCCGACGCCAAGATCGGGATGGGCCGTGACCGACATTGAGGTCGGGATGGGTCATAGCCGACACGGATGTCGAGATGGGCCGTGGCCGATGCCGAGATCGGGATGGGCCGTGACCGACATTGAGGTCGGGATGGGCCCTAGCCAACACGGATGTCAAGATGGGCCGCGGCCGACACCGATGTCGGGATGGCCCCTGGCCGACACAGAATTTGGGGTAAGCCATGTCAAGCCCAATGGCCAAGGAATTGGCTGCGCGTTCTTTGACCCGATCGGCCTTGGAGCTGTCGGCCTTGGAGCTGTCGGCCTTAGGGCCGACGGTCTTCGAGGTGCCGGCCTTGGGGGTGACGGCCTTGGAGGTGCCGGTCTTGGAGGTGTCGGCTTTCAGGGCCGACGGTCTTCGAGGTGCCGACCTTGGAGGTGCCGGTCTTAGAGGTGTCGGCCTTCGGGGCCGATGGTCTTCGAGGTGCGAGCCTTGGGGGTGCCGGTCTTGGAGGTGCCGGCCTTGGAGGTGCCGGTCTTGGAGGTGTCGGCCTTCGGGGCCGACGGTCTTGGAGGTGCCGGCCTTGGAGGTGCCGGTCTTGGAGGTGCCGGCCTTGGAGCTGTCGGCCATGGAGCTCTCGGCCTTGGAGCTCTGAGTAATTGTGTGCGCTACCGTGGTCGAATGGTCCTTTGGAGGCCAAAGGGGGGCTTCGTCGGTTTCCTTCGCGGTTCTCTAACGGCATTGGATTAGCCACATCAAAGCCGTTCAGGAAGGCCGCTAAGGATGGCCCCCTATGAAAAATATCTTGAGAGGATGCCATCCAAAAATTAATCTTTATTGCCCATGGAATTAACTAGCCCCATCAGGTAGTGTGGCGCAGAACCCTAGGTTCGGCTTTTTGGAGACTTAGTAGTCTCTTTTGTTGACCAGCCAGCTGCTGCCGTGGCTGGAGATCCTCGTCGGCCGAACGCCACGCAAGCAACCGAGATCGGAGATGCCATGACTGGCCATGGTCGCCATGAGAGCTTGCTCCTTTCCACGAAGAAGAAGGCCGAGTCTTCTTAATTAGGGAACCGGTTGAATGGTTCAACTACTCCAAACTGGTTTACTTGACTTAAAACCCAAACCAATTTGGTCTGAGCTAATTTAAATAAAAAATGGCCTGATTCAAATTAATAGGACCAAGCCGCTTTGACCAAATCCCAAGTCTAGCTCATCTGGATCCAAGTTAGGTTAAGCTTGATCTGAACCAGGTTTAGATCAGACCTGAACCCAATTCTAGCTTCCATTGCTGGAACCCACCCGTTCTGAAACTATTTAGTCTAACCAGAACTTAGTATTGGTGCAGATCACTGAACCAGAACCATTAAGTTTCAATTCAATGAATTAGAACCTAAACCCAACCTAATTTAGTGAACCAGAACCTAAATTGATCAAAACTAATGAACCGGAAATTTGAATTAGATCCAAACCAGTGAACCAGAAAGCTAATTTAGGATTAATTAACATGGGTTCAAGTCAATTTGTGCTGGGTTTAACATAATTGGACCTCATTTAGTCTAATCAAACTCTAACTAAGGAACATAATGACTTTATTAAGCTTTAATTAATTTAATTAGATGGATTAGGTGATTGCATTAAAGGGGTATTAACCTAATGAAACCTTGATTAAATCCATTTAAGTCTAGGTGTGAGGGGCACAATGATAATTTTAACCATATGGTTTAGAGCTAGGATTAAATTAATTATAGTAATAATTGTTACTGAACACATTAATGGTCGATTGATATTGAGTAGGATTGATAATATAGATTGGTGTATGGAGATTCATGCTAAAAGATGAATTGTTAATACTGGATGGTATGGATTAGCAAGCGAAATAGGAGTCTTACGCCTACTCATATTATATATTATATGATATGTCAATTTTTTTGCATATATTTTGATAGCATGCATCATAGTTTTATATACATTATTTCATCAACATGGATATGCTATGGACAGTTATAACTTATAATTCATATATGATATTATGATTTTGGATTATATGTGGTTATGACATATCTTGTACTATAATACTATAGTTTTGATGATGTTGATAATGTGGATTTGAAATATAATTTACATATCAGAATACAAAAGGATGTGATAGGTGGTTGTAAGTGCATATGGATTAGTCATATACATGAATGCAGTAATGTGGCATTAGTGACAGGGCCTAAGCTGACGATTAGAGGTTGTTATCATCAAGATCTATTAGGATGATTAGAGGATACTAATGATAGAGTCTATGGTGATGACCAGAAGTTATTAGTATTACGATCTATTGGAATGGCTAGAGGATACTGGTAACAGAGTTTAAGGTGATGGCTAGAAATCATTATTATGGAGCCAATCAAGACCTGATTAGGGTTAGACTTGGTCTATAACACTTGACATTGATCGATAATGATTGAGGTAGCGCGATCTAATATCGTGAGAGATTAAAGCTAATAATAGATTCTCTTTTATTTGATGTATAGATTTATGGCATGTATTACAACACGATTTATTTTATTAGATATGTTATTTTTACATTACGTACATGTTTAATTTTTTACTGCATATCCATATCTGTCTGTCTAAGATTTCTATTGGACTATCAGCTTATAACAATTTACCATATTTGTGTCTATATACAATAATAATAATAATAATAATAATAATAATAATAATAATAATAATAATAATAATAATAATATTAGCTTACTATATCTTTTTAGATATTGAGGATGTGAATGCTGAGCCAACTTCTAAGATTAATAGAGAGTGAGCTTTGGAGTAGTTAGTTTGACCCATCTTCTAATTATATCACTAAAACTTATAATTGAGAATAATATAATTAATATAATTAGTGCATATGCATTACAAGTAGGATTAGACTAACAAACTAAGACATAATTTTAGAAAGACATAGATGAAGTAATGTAATAAATAGCACAAGAAGAAAAGATATATTTGGAAGAAGATTTTAATGGAAAGACATAGATGAAATAATATAATAATATTTAAAAGTGGATCTAATAAAAGTCAAACAGATTTTTTCTTAACTAGGAAGATAGATAAAATAACATGCAAAAACTGTAAAGTTATTACAGGAGAAAGTTTAACTTTACAACATAGGATAAAGGTAGCAAATATATGGATAAAAATAAAATCTAGAGTAAAACGTAAAACTATTAATTCAAAAATTAAATGATAAAATTTGAAAGAGAAAAACTAGAATTATTTAAAGAAAAGTTAGTAAAAATAATGACTATGAATATAGATAGTGATCCCAACTTAATGTGAAAAAAGTAACTAAATGCATAGAAAATATAGCAAAAGAAATTCTACGAGAATCAAAAGAAATAAGACTAGTAAGAAAGAAACTTGATGGTTGAATAAGAAAGTTCAAGCTGTCATCAAGCTTAAAAGGATAAACTATAAAACTTGGCAAGAGGCTAGGGATGAAGAAAGTCTTAAAAAGTATAGGGATGCAAAGAAAGAAGCTAAAAAAATGGTAAGTAATGCTAAACTTAAAGCCTATAACGATTTATATAATAGATTAAATATGAAAGAAGGTGAAAATGCTATATATAAATTAGCAAAACTAAGAGAAAAGAAAACAAAAGATCTTAACTATATTAAATGTATTAAGGATGAAGATGAAAGAGTCTTAGTAAAAGAAGAAGAGATAAAAGAACAATAAAAAAGTTATTTAAAAAAAAATTATTAAATAATAATAATTTTATAAATTTAAGGGTAGAAGGATGTGATAACCTAGGAGTAACAAATAAGCATAATTTTTTTTCATAAATTTAGCATATTTAAGGTTAAAAAGGCTTTAAGTAAAATAAAAACTGCAAAGGTATTAGGACCAGATGCGATTCCTATTGAAGTTTAGAAAGGCTTAGAAGAAATTGGAGTCATATGGTTAACTAATTTATTTAACAGGATTGTAGCAACTAAAAGAGTGCCGGATGATTGAAGAAAAAGCATATTAATATCTATATATAAAAATAAATGAGATATTCAAAATGGTGCAAATTATAGAGGGATTAAGCTAATGAGTCATACAATGAAATTATGGGAGAGAGTAATAGAAATTCGATTAAAAGCTAAAACTTTGGTATCAAATAAACAATTTGAATTTATGTCTAGAAGATCGACCATGAAAGCTATTTATTTATTAAGAAGATTGATGAAGAGATATAAAGAAAAGAAAAAAAACCTTCATATGATCTTTATTGATTTAGAGAAAGCACATGATAGAGTACCCAGAGAAATAATATGATGGATTAAAAAAAAGGAGTTACCAAAAGATACATAAAATTGATAAAAGATATGTATAATAGAGCAATAACTATTGTTAAAATAATAATAAAAGAAACTAGTTAGTTTTTAATTACTATAGGTTTACATCAAGGATCTGCCTTAAGTCCGTATCTTTTTACATTGGCTATGGATGAATTAACCAAATATATTCAAAATGATATCCCTTGGTGTATGTTATTTGCATGATATAGTGATAATTAATGAAACTAAATCTGGAGTAAATGCTAAGCTATAGATTTAAAGAGAAGCTTTAGAATATAAAGGTTTTAAGATTAGTAGAACTAAAACTGAATATATAAAATATAATTTTAGTGGGAGTAAAAATACAAATAAAGAAACAGTGAAGATTGCAAGCCAAGAGATATCACGGAGTAAACAATTTAGGTATTTAGGATTAATTATCCAGCAAACAAGTGAAATAAGTTAAGATGTGAATCATAGAGTTAAAGTAGAATGGATTAAGTGAAGGAGTGCTTCGAGAGTATTGTATGATCAGTGCATCTCTTTAAAATTAAAAAATTCTATTAAACTGCTATTAGGCCAGCTAAGCTATATGAAACAAAGTGTTGGGTAATATTGAAATAGCATATGAATAAATTAAGTGTAACATAATGCATATGTTAAGATGGATATGTGATAAAACTTTAAAAGATAGAATTAGAACTAAACATATAAAAGAAATGATAGGAGTAGCCCCAATTGAAGATAAAATGAGAGAAAATCGATTACGGTGGTTCAAAAATATAACGTAGACCTTTAGATTTTTCAGTTAGAAAGAATTATCTTTTAACAATTTATGATAAAGATAGACATAGAGGTAGACCTAAACTAACATGGATAGAAATAATTAAAAAGATATAGCTATTTGTAATTTAAATATCGACTTAGTTCTGAATAGAGCAAAGTGAAGGAAGCAGATTTATGTAGCCAACACCATGTAGTTAGAAAAAGGCTTAGATGAGTTGTGTTAAGTTGAGTTGAGCTTGACCCATCTTTATACTGTATAGTTTCACATATGTTACTAAGGTATAATATACTTTGATAGCTGTGTTACTTATATGCATTGAGGATAACATGTTGATATTGTATAAACCAATTTATACTTTATGGATATGAGATACATTTTTCTTTTAATATTATGCTTGAGTTATGTAGATGTTGAGGATAAATGGCTTAACATGTTCTTATGATTTTAGCTCTAAAGGTATGCAGCTATGTTGCGATTATCCAAGCTAGGCATTGGTTTGGAGGCATGACAATATATGTGTAGCACACTATTCTTTCAATAATGACCTTTTTCTTTTTCAATGCATTTTGAAGTTGTCAAACAATTATTTTAGAGAATGAAAAGGAAACCTACCATACTACAATTACATCATGCCAAGATCTTGGAGATATACCATTTAGGAAGATCTTGGAGGTATACCATTTAAGATAGGAAAACATGACGTTAAAAAGGGGTATGACCGCTAGAGCAAGCCTTAATTCACATGAATTATTGGTCATCATAATCATATTCTAATATTGTGTGTAAGCAACTTTCATGAATACAACTACTTGTTGGGGTTTAGAGACACTGTAGTGGGATTCCTCATTGAACAAGAACCTATGGCTTGCACCTTTTTATTGCCAATGATCAGATTGGTGCAGCGGTAAAACGTTTGTTCTTGAACTTCTTGATCCTGGTTCAAAACTCCACAGCCCCTTTATTTCTAATGATTTATTTTAATAAATAAACTAATCCCCAAGCCTGTGTACACCCATGACTTGATTTAATCTCAACCCTTGGACTCAAACCTAGCCTAATACAAGTTAGCCCCCTGGGCCTTGATAGCACCGCACCAGGCCCAACAATCTCCACCTTGGTGCTTTTAAGGCCTCAGCACGTTCGCCGTATCCATCAGCTGCAATCCCTACCAAAGCTGTCCCGTGAAATGCATTGCTGGATTCTCCTTGATGTGTACATTCACCAGCTCCACTCTACCTTTGTTGGTCCAGATAGCAACCCAAGAGGGGGGTGAATTGGGTTTTTCAAAAATTAAACACTTTTGAAGGATAACCCCCAGCGGAAATAAAAACTTAGATTCACAGATTTAAAACAAAGCAACTATAAATGAAGAGTTGAAGATAAAGAGACAATCACGGCAAACACAATAGATTTTATAGTGGTTCAGTGTACCTACACCTACGTCCACTCCCAAGTACCTCTTGGGTCCACACTATAATCAAACTGATTACAGCAGAGTTGTTTTGCAAGCTCACAACTCAAACTTGTTGTTTTTCTGGATGCACAACGAACCCAGCTGGTTTTCAAGGCTCACCAGCACAAAACCTATAACCACAAGCAAATGCTTGCACAAGGCTAATAGCCTCAACTGAATCAATCACCAGATTGACCCAGCAAACAGTATATTGA
The DNA here is from genome assembly GCA_900491605.1 of Calamus simplicifolius. NCBI lineage: Eukaryota > Viridiplantae > Streptophyta > Magnoliopsida > Arecales > Arecaceae > Calamus > Calamus simplicifolius. The sequence goes on along the minus strand of UESW01001734.1, from coordinate 192,877 downwards.
GTTTACAAAAGCAAACTGCTCCTTCAATGAGCAAATAAACAATAATAAAACAATAAGTAGAGATTAGGAACCAAAGCCTGATTCGAAGATCTTGGTGGTTTCTTCCTTCTCTTCCTTTGAATGGATCTTCCTTTGAATATGCTCTTGAGGTTCAGAAGATTGGAAAAACTAGGGCTTCTTCCTTCTTTTGAGATTTCTTCTAAATAGAACAGTGAAGGCTTGGAATCTCTTTCTCTTCTCTTGGGGAATGAGTATGATCTTTCCTTACAGGTTTTCCCTCTTTTCTTTTCTGATGGATCTCAAGGATTTTCTCTATTCTTTTCTTTTTGCCTCTTTCTTGTCTTTTCCTCTCTTAATTTGGGATGCAATCACCCCTTTTCTTATAGATTCGATTAATCCACAAATAGTGCAAAACTATCCGTTAGAAGCAAGTGAAAAAGGATTAGATCCATATATAACAATAGCCGTTGGGATTAAAATCGATAAAGTTAAAGTTTAGAGTCATTCTGACAGTTCTGGAGCCATGTCTGACATTCTGGAGTCGGCTCTGGCTTTTCTAGAGTCGGCTCTAACTCAAAATAATTTAATCCGCTCGATCTGGAGTCGTCTCTGACTTTTCTGGGGTCGATACAAAATTCTTCTGGAGTCGACTCTAACAGTCCGGGAGTCGACTCTAATTCGTGGCATGAAAATTCAACGTTCTGTTGTTTCTGATAGAGTCGGCTCTCACAGTCCCGGAGTCGACTCTAAGTCTGTGCTATTTTTTGGAGTCGGCTCTGCGATTCCATGTGTCGACTCTAATATCTGCAGTCATACTTTGACATTAGATTCAAACCAGAACTTGATTTTCCTTCTTGATTTTGATCATCAATTAGACTTATAATCTGAAAAACTTAATCAAAATCATTAGTAACATCAAATGTTATACTCAATTAGTTTTGTTAATCATCAAAATCCTCAATTGGGTCAACAATCTTCCCCTTTTTGATGATGACAAAAACTTTGAGTATATGCATTAAAGAAATTCATTTGAATTTAGAATTATAGATATTGTTAAAGCTTAGAGACTTTGTAATAGAGAATTTGATGCCAACATTTAAAATAAATAAAGATAAACAAAACATGACATCAATCAAAATGATTCAACTTTTATATGGAGAAATTTATTAAGCTCCCCCTGCATTGAATAACTCCCCCTATGTAGATAGACTGAATTTTTTCAAGAAAAAATCTCTCATTCTTTCTATTCTCAGAATTGTTCTTCATTTTCTTTCTCTTCATTCTCTTTTTCTTATATAACATTATACACTCTTAAAAATTCTCTTTTTTTTTTTTCTTTTTATGCATTATACACTCATCTCTCTCCCCCTTTTTGTTATCAACAATAAGGTGAGTTTTAAAGGCTAATGAGAAATGTTATCAAAGCGAGGATGTTGGTTCGAATAGACATAAAGATAGGAAATTCATTCATTGACATTCAATCAAAGATAAATTTGTAATAAAAGTGTAACATTCATTTAACCATTTGTACTCCAAAGCAAGATCTATTACATGTATTCTAAAATGACAGATTTAAGTATGTAAACCCTATATACATGCTAAGAAAGAAAACAATAAATCCTAAGATACAACCTAGGATTGAATATCAAATATGCTTATAAACAATTTTCTTTAGATGTCCGATCATCTCCATAACATCATCTTTTTGGGTTTTCTTAAAGCTTTCAAGACATGCTTCAATTTGAGAAACAGCAAGGTCAATATCTTTCTTTAGTTGACTTGTAGCATGAAGATACTTTCCAGAACCGTCAGCAATGCCTTCCATCCTTTCAAAAATACTATGAAGATCAGCGCTAAAGGATTCGACGGAATTGCTAAGTGAAAAAGAAATCATGTCAAGTCTTGAATTAATCTCATCCTTTAATTGATTGAACTCCTCTCTTAATTTACACATATCATTTGTTCTTACACTGTCATACTCAGCAAGTAAAGCCCTGAGCTGACCAATTTGCTCCTCAAAAAATCTTTCTGATGCCATTACTGACTGATGTGGAAGTTGAGAGCTTGGTCCAGCTTCTGAGGGTCCAGCAGGTGGTCCAGTAGAAGGTCCAGCAGAAGATGGTCCGGCAGATGGTTCAGGAATGTCTTCTCCTCTGACTTCCTCAACTCTAACCTCCTCAGCTCTGGCCTCATGACCTCTTTTAATCCAGTTTCTATTTTCTTTTCTAAAGCCCATTCGGTGAATTATAGAGACACTATAGTAATCTGTATGTCTTAACTTTCTTAGTGGCTCATTGTCCATATAAGAACACCTTGGCTTCTGAAAACTAAAGTTAAAACCATACCATATGGCAATGTAGATCTCTTCTTAGTAGCTGCCTCCGCCATATAGCCTATCATCATCTCAGCAAGATTTAAGGGTCTACCAGTGAGTATGCAGTCCATTAATAGAACGTCTCGCTCCGAGACATACTCAAACCTTCCGATTTTAGGAAAAAGAATCCTTCCATAGATATTGTGAAGCAGTATGAGTTTCAAATTAAGTTGATTTGCTAAAATTTCCTCAAACTCAGAAACTTCTCTTCCTAACATCCTTGATAGTGCTCCTCCTCTATCTTCATGATGATATTCAATAAGTCCAACAGTAGGCATTTCCAATAAATTACCAAGAGATTCGGTTGTGATGACTACCTTTGTTCCTCTTACAACACTTACTAATCCTCCCTCTCCTCTACTTAAATCATTATAAAACTCTCTTACTAGGGCGGGGTAGGTAGGAATATCCAAAGAGCAGACCTTCTCCCATCCCATTTCTTGCAACAATCGCCCAATAGCAAAGCCCTCAGAAATAAAGAAGTTGAAATCAACTTTCCTTCCGGTTGTAATGGCCTTACCAGCTAATTGGTCAACTTTTGGAGAAGATGGTGAGGGTGGAGAGTCATCTTGAGTGGCAGATGAAGAAGATGATGAAGGTTGCCTTCGATTTGAACGACGCTTTGTCGGAACAGTCGAACCACCAATGGTAGCACACCTTTTGGGAGCCATTGGATTCGATTGGACTGAGTAATCAAAGGTTTTGAGGGATTTGGAGGGTTTGGAATCAGTTTGGAACAGCTTAAAGGTGGTTTAGGAGACGATAGAAATCGTTTGGGGTCGACTCCGCCCTTTTTATTTTGACCTAGTTTCACTTAGAGTCGACTCCCGAAAACGAGGTGTCGGCTCCGAACCAGAGAATCTGTCAGCGCCCGAATTAGAGTCGGCTCTACAGAAGCCAGAGTCGGCTCTAATTGTCCAGACAGAACATCAAAATAAGAAGGTGTTGACTCCACAAACTGAAGGTGTCGACTCCACAATAGTTTCAGTGAAAAATTTGAATTTCAAGGATCTAAAACTGATCAAATTAATTATCAAACTCTAGATAAGTGTTCCTTAACAATTGGGGAAACAATAAATCAACTTTCTAGATAAATTTCTTATTGAACATAGAGGATTTTTAAGAAATTATAGAAGTCTAGATAGTTGTTGTCCTTAGGAGTTTCAGAAAATTATTCTAAAGGATTACAAACTCCTAATTCTCCTCTAAGATAGCAAAATCACTCCTCACTCAAAGGTTTGGTAAAGATATCAGCTAATTGATCATTCGTATTAACATATTCAAGACAAACATCTTTGTTAGTTACATGTTCTCTAATAAAGTGATGTCTAATTTCAATGTGTTTAGTTCTTGAATGTTGAATTGATTTTTAGTTAGATTGATAGCACTGGTATTATCACATTTAATAGGTATTTTATCAAGTGTGATACCATAATCTTCAAGTTGTCGCTTAATCCAAAGGATTTGAGCACAGCAACTTCCAGCTGCAACATACTCTGCTCAGCAGTGGATAATGCAACCGAATTTTGCTTCTTGCTAAACCAAGAGATTAAGTTACTTCCTAAAAGTTGGCATACCCCACTTGTACTCTTTCTATCTAACTTACAACCAGCATAGTCAGAATCAGAATAAGCAATCAATTTTAAGGTTGAGTCTCTAGAATACCATAATCCTACATTTTTAGTTCCATTTAAGTATCTAAAGATTCTTTTAATAGCAAGTAAATGTGATTCCTTAGGATTAGATTGATATCTTGCACATAAGCAGACAGAAAACATGATATCTGGCCTACTTGCAGTTAGATAAAGAAGTGATCCAATCATACCTCTGTAATGCTTCTGATATACTTTCTTACCTACTTCATCCTTGTTCAGCTTGCATGAGGGACTCATCGGCGTACCAAGAGGTTTAGCAGATTTCATACCAAATTTCTTGAGTATTTTCTTTGTATACTTTGTTTGGTTAATGAAAATTCCTGCTTTCTCTTGTTTAATTTGAAGTCCAAGGAAGAAGTTTAGTTCTCCCATCATGCTCATCTCGAATTCTTCCTGCATTAGCTTAGCAAATTCTTGACAAAGAAGATTGTTAGTAGCACCAAATATAATGTCATCAACATAAATTTGAACGATTAATAAATCCTTTCCTTTTCTTTTTAAAAACAATGTTTTATCAACATTTCCTCTAGAAAAGTCATTTTCAATTAAGAATTTACTTAATCTATCATACCAAGCTCTAGGTGCTTGCTTTAAACCATAAAGTGCTTTGTGTAATTTGAAGACGTGGTTTGAAAATTCATGATCTTCAAAACCAAGGGGTTGTTCAACATAAACTTCCTCATTTATAAAACCATTTAGAAATGCACTTTTAACATCCATTTGAAATAAGTTGAAATTCATATGACATGCAAATGCAAGTAGTAGCCTAATGGCTTCTAATCTAGCAACAGGTGCAAAAGTTTCATCAAAATCAATACCTTCTTCTTGATTATATCCTTTTGCAACTAGTCTAGCTTTGTTTCTAATTACTATGCCATTTTCATCTAATTTATTTCTAAATACCCATTTAGATCCTATTATAGGATGATTTTAGGTCTTTCAACTAGGGTCCAAACTTGATTTCTAGTGAATTGGTTTAATTCTTCCTGCATTGCTAACATCCAATAACTATCTTTCTCGGCTTCCTCTATAGTCTTAGGTTCTATATGAGATACAAATGCAAGATGATTATTGATATCTCTCATTGATGATCTAGTCCTTACACCTTGAGATGGATCACCTATGATTAGATCCTTAGGATGACCATAAGCATATCTCCAATCTCTAGGTAGATCTTGATCATTTTGAACAGTATCAATACCATCATCCTTAGGTGAGTCATCATCCTTAATTTCAGGTTCTTGATCTGAAGATACATTTAATTTTTCAATATCTCTTTCAATCAAAGGTGTATCTTTCTCATCATCAATTTTATCTGAACTTGATGCTAAAGACTCATCAAACACTATATGAATGGATTCTTCTACAACTAAGCTTTTCTTATTAAATACTCTATATGCTTTGCTAGATGTAGAATATCCTAGGAAGATACCTTCATCAGACTTTGCGTCAAACTTCTCAAGATTATCCTTACCATTGTTATGAATAAAACATCTACAACCAAATGCATGAAAATAACTTAAATTTGGTTTCCTATTGATCCAAAGTTCATAGGGAGTTTTCTTAAGGATAGGTCTAATTAGGGCTCTATTTAGAATGTAACAAGCTGTGTTTATAGCTTCCGCCCAAAAATATTTTGAAGTTGGCTTTCACATAGCATGGTACGGGCCATGTCTTCTAAAGTCTATTCTTCCTTTCTACAACTCCATTTTGTTGTGGTGTTCTAGGTGCAGAGAAGTTATGATGTATGCCTTTTTCAAAACAAAATTTTTCAAATAAGTGATTTTCAAATTCAGTTCCATGATCACTTCTAATAGACACTATGGTAGTGTTTTTCTCATTAGTGACTTTCTTAACAAATTTCATGAATATTGAGAAAGTCTCATCTTTGTGAGCCAAAAACATTACCCAAGTGAATCTAGAGTAATCATCTACTATCACTAGACCATATTTCTTTCCTCCTAGACTTGTGGTTCTAGTAGGTCCAAAAAGGTCCATGTGTAGTAGCTCTAGTGGCCTAGTAGTTGAAACAACATTCTTAGATTTAAAAGAAGTTCTTGTTTGTTTTTCAAATTGACATGCATCACATATTCGATTATTTTCAAAATTTAGACTAGGAATTCCTTTAACTAAATCCATTTTCAATAATTTAGAAATTAGGTGTGTGCTTGCATGACCTAATCTACGATGCCATAGCCAACCAATCTCATTCATTTTAGCATTATCAGCAACTAAGCAATGATTACTTGGAGATAAACTACTCAAATCAATTAAGTACACATTGCCATAGGGTTTACCAATAAGAATAATGCTATTATCAATGGGATTAGTAACAGTGCAAACAGAAGCTTCAAAGAAGACCTTGAAACCTTTGTCACACAGTTGGCTAATACTTATTAGATTATGTTTAAGTCCATTAACATATAAAACATTATCAATATGAGTAGATGGAGTAATTTGAATCTTACCAATGCCCATGATATGGCCTTTACCATTATCACCAAAAGTAACTACTCCACCTCTTTTTGATTCAAGGGTGATGAATTGATCTTTGTCACCCGTCATGTGTCTTGAGCAACCACTGTCCAGGTACCATTTTCTTTTCAGTCTGATGGCTGCAAGACACTCCTGCAAAATATTTATGTCTTCATTTTAGGTACCCAAGTCTTCTTGGGTCCTTCATGGTTAGAAGCATTAAACATTATTCCTTTGGAAACCCAAATCATCTTTTTCTTTTTATGAAGATTTACACATATATGATTTATGTCCTTTGTCTCCACATTTAAAACAAGTAATGTTTAATGATTTTTCAGCATGTACAAAAATATTTTTAATGATTTTTGCTTTTTAAGTGGATTATATCCTAATCCAGCTTTATCAAAAACAGCCTTTTGATTTTCAAAATCATATTAAGTTTGATAGAGCTTAGTGTAAATTTATCAACTATAGGCTTAAGTCTATCAACTTCATTTTTCAAACTTTCTTTTTCTTTTATTAAAAGTTCTTTATCAACAACATGCTTTTCATTTTCTAATGATAGTTTTTGCATTTGAGTTTTCAAATATTTGTTCTTTGAACTTAGGTTTGCAAAATCATCCATTAATTCATAAAAAGCACTATGTAATTCATCAAAAGTGAAGTCATCAAGAAAACTCGGACTTACCTCATCGTTGTCCGCCATGAAGCATAGATTGGCCATTTCACTCTTTTCTTCTTCTTCGGAACTTGTGCTTTTCGAATCGCTCCATGTGGCCATCATTGCCTTCTTTTTGAACCTTTGGGTGCCTTTCTTTAGTTGAGGGCATTTAGATTTAAAGTGACCCGGCTTCTTGCATTCAAAACAAATAACTTCCTTTTCTTTGCCCTTGTCCTCATCTTTTCTTGCAAAGGGCTTTTTCTTTTCAAACTTCTTCTTCTTCATGAATCTTTTAAATTTTCTTGTGATGAGTGCCATGTCCTCATCATCACTTTCATCCTCGGATTCATGAGGCTCTTCCATATATTCAAAAATCTTAAGAGCCATATTTCTTTTCTTCTTTGACTCATCATCATCAATATGTTGCTTGATTTGAAGCTCATGAGTCATTAAGGATCCCAACAGTTCTTCCAGGGGTAGTGTACTTAGATCCTTTGCTTCTTGTATTGCTGTTACCTTAGCTTCCCAAGTCCTAGGCAAGGAATGCAAGACCTTTCTCACAAGATCAAAATTATCATAAGATTTACCAAGACTTTTTAAACCATTCACTATGTCAGTAAATCTTGTAAACATATCAGCAATAGATTCACATGCATCCATTTTAAACAATTCATATTTATGAACTAGCATGTTAATCTTGGATTCCTTGACTTGATTTGTTCCCTCATGGGTAACTTCAAGTCTATCCCAGATTTTCTTAGCAGAAATGCAAATAGATATGCGATTGAATTCATTTGCATCTAATGAGCAGTATAAGACATTCATTGCTTTGGCATTGAGTTGTGCCAATTTTCTATCATGTTCATCCCATTCCGTTTTCGGTTTAGGAATCTCCATGCCATTAACTCTAGCAGTGGGTGTGTGTGGTCCATTGACTATAATACTCCATAGATCATAGTCAAGTGCTTGAATGAATATTTTTATTCTAGCTTTCCAATAACCATAGTTAGAACCATTAAATAAGGGTGGTCTATTAGTAGATTGACCTTCGAAAAAGATGAACCAGCTTGAGTTGCCATGTGGATCTTTGACTCTTGATCGTTAGATCAAATCAAATGAGCACTAGCTCTGATACCAATTGTTGGTCCAGAAAGCAACCCAAGAGGGGGGGTGAATTGGGTTTTTCAAAAATTAAACTCTTTTGAAGGATAATGCCCAGCGGAAATAAAAACTTAGATTCACATATTTAAAACAAAGCAACTATAAATGAAGAGTTGAAGATAAAGAGACAATCACGGCAAACACAATAGATTTTATAGTGGTTCGGTGTACCTACACCTACGTCCACTCCCAAGTAGCTCTTGGGTCCACACTATAATCAAACTGATTACAGCAGAGTTGTTTTGCAAGCTCACAACTCAAACTTATTATTTTTCCAGGTGCACAATGAACCCAGCTAGTTTTCAAGGCTCACCAGCACAAAACCTAAAACCACAAGCAAATGCTTGCACAAGGCTAACAGCCTCAACTGAATCAATCACCAGATTGACCCAGCAAACAGTATATTAAGTTTACAAAAGCAAACTACTCCTTCAATGAGCAAATATACAATAATAAAACAATAAGTAGAGATTAGGAACCAAAGCCTGATTCGAAGATCTTGGTGGCTTCTTCCTTTTCTTCCTTTGAATGGATCTTCCTTTGAATATGCTCTTGAGGTTCAGAAGATTGGAAAAACTAGGGCTTCTTCCTTCTTTTGAGATTTCTTCTAAATAGAACAGTGAAGGCTTGGAATCTCTTTCTCTTCTCTTGGGGAATGAGTATGATCTTTCCTTACAGGTTTTCCCTCTTTTCTTTTTGATGGATCTCAAGGATTTTCTCTATTCTTTTCTTTTTGCCTCTTTCTTGTCTTTTCCTCTCTTGATTTGGGATGCAATCACCCCTCTTCTTATAGATTCGATTAATCCACAAATAGTGCAAAACTATCCGTTAGAAGCAAGTGAAAAAGGATTAGATCCATATATAACAATAGCCGTTGGGATTAAAATCGATAAAGTTAAAGTTTAGAGTCGTTCTGACAGTTCTGGAGCCATGTCTGACATTCTAGAGTCGGCTCTGGCTTTTCTGGAGTCGGCTCTAACTCGAAATAATTTAATCCGCTTGATCTGGAGTCGTCTGACTTTTCTGGGGTCGACACAAAATTCTTCTGGAGTCGACTCTAACAGTCCGGGAGTCGACTCTAAGTCGTGGCCTGAAAATCCAACGTTATGTTGTTTCTGATAGAGTCGGCTCTCACAGTCCCGGAGTCGACTCTAAGTCTGTGCCGTTTTCCGGAGTCGGCTCTGCGATTCCATGTATCGACTCTAATGTCTGCAGTCTTACTTTGACATTAGATTCAAACCAGAACTTGATTTTCCTTCTTGATTTTGATCATCAATTAGACTTATAATCTGAAAAACTTAATCAAAATCATTAGTAACATCAAATATTATACTCAATTAGTTTTGTTAATCATCAAAATCCTCAATTGGGTCAACAACCTTCTTCCATCAGCTCTCTGTAGTCGAAGCCTTCCTTTCGAAAGTATCCTCTGGGCAGGACTTCTTGCTCTGAAGGCCCTTTCTTGCGCTGATAAACACATTTGCAATCAATGGATTTCTTTCCTTGTGGCAATTGGACCTCTTGCCACATGCCAATCCTATGAAGAGACTGCATCTCCTCTGCCATAGCCTGCATCTCCTGCCATAGCCTGGACCCACCTATCTCTATCCTGGCTCTTTTGGCTTTCCACAACCTTCTGATAGGTGTAAGGGTCTCCATTCGATGTCACCAGGGCATATGACACTGAATCCTCGAAGCCGTATCGAACTGGTAGTCGCACGTTTCTCCTGAGCCTGTGCAGTGCGATTCCAATATCTGTCCCCTATCCAGCTGCATCCTGCTGAACTTCTTGGCTTCTGACCCCTCTGTCAGTCCTCTCCACCTGAATCTCAAATCCTCCTAGTCCATTAGCAAATGGCACGACTATGTAGGAAGTCATCTAACTAGTGTTACCGTGTTCTACCTCCTGCAATCCCTGCTGTGCATCTATACCATCTCTGCTCCGAAGAATCGAGCTCTTATCGAAGGTCACATCTCTGCTGATAAAAACCTTCTTCTCTAAGGGATCCCATAACCGATACCCCTTGATTCCATGCGGGTAGCCCAGGAATACCATCTTCTTAGACTTGGCATCCAACTTACTCCGCTCCCCAGTACCAACATGCATATATGCCATGCATCCAAACACCCTCAGATGATTCAGGCTTGTCTTTTCTCCAGACCATATCTCCTCTCGAATGCCTCCATCCAACATGGTGTGCGGTGACCGATTGACCAAGTAGCTAGCTGCACCTACTGTGTCAACCCATAACATCTTTGGAAGCCCTGCCTGCAGCCTCAAGCACCTTGCTTTTTTCAACAGTATTTAGTTCATTCTCTCAGCCACCCCTTTCTGTTGAGAAGTTTCCATTACCGAGAAGTGACTTTTGATGCCTCACTCCTCACAAAATCTCTGCAACTCCCTACTGGTGTATTCCCCACCACTGTCTGACCTCAGACACTTCACATTCCTACCTTGCTCCCTCTCCACCTCAGCCTTCCAGATTCTGAACTTGGTGAAGACCTCTGATTTCTCCTTCATGAAGTAGATCCACTGCTTTTCTGAGAAATCATCCATCAAGGTAAAGAAGTATCTGGCCCCATTCCTTGCAGAAACTGGGGCTGGTCCACAAATATTTATGTGTACTAACTCCAGGGGTTCTGCACTCCTACCTGTGCTGACCAAGAACTGCACACTCCTCTGCTTCCCTATCTGACATGGCTCATAGATCTCCATTACTCCACCACTCAGGTCCGGAAGTACTCCTTTCTTGCTCAGTTCTTTCATCCCCTGTCTTCTATATGGCCTAGGCGATAATGCCACATCCTATACACATTCCAAGGATCCTGCTCCACAGCTGCTGCCTCAAATTTTTCTATCACCACAGAGCCCTCCAACCTGTATGAGTTGTTCTTCAGCCTTCTCCCTCTCATCACCATCATAGTTCCATTGGAGATGTTCAAAACTCCACTCCTGGCATGACTGTTGAAGATGTATCCAGTCTACTCCAGGTACCCCAGTGATACCAGATTTTTCTTGAGTTCTGGGACATGCTTCACGCTGGTAAGAGTGCGCACCATGCCATCAAACATCCTCACCCTCACTGTGCCAATCCCTGCCACCTTGCAAGGGTGATCATCTCCAAGAGTCACACACCCCTCATCAACCTCTATGTAAGTACTGAACCACGACCAGTTGGGAGTGTAATGATGAGAACATGCTGAATCTAAGGTCCGCATCTCTGTACTGTGTCTGTGACCATCTGATACCATCAAGAGATCATCCTCCACCTCCTATCTTGCAACTATACTCACAGACTTAGATCCTCCCTTTTCTCCCTTTTTAACTTAGGACAATCCCTTTTAAAATGTCCTACCTCACCACACTTGTAGCATTTAGCCTTCTTGGACTATAACCGTCCCCTAGGCCTGCTTTTGTTCCTGCCTCTACCTAACCTTTTCCCAACTAATAGACCCTCCTAGGGAACATCTTCCTTGGTAATCCTCTTCCTCTGCTCATTCGTCCGAAGCACCAAGACAATATCTTTATAGAATAATGTCTCCTTCCCATAGAGCAGCGTCGTGACCAATGAGTCATGTGATATGGGCAGCGAACACAATAGCAAAAGTGCCTTATCTTCCTCCTCCATCTTGACCCCAACATTTAGCAATTCATTGCTCACCTGGTCGAACACCTGGATGTGGCTCAGCACATCTCCACCTTCTGACATCCGAAGGATGTAGAGGCACTTTTTCAACATCAACTTGTTGCACATATTCTTTCCCATATAGAGGGCTTGCAACTTCGAAGAGTCCATTCGGGGTCTTCTCCTCTAGCACTGAATAAATGACTGAATTTACCAGACATCCCCTGATAATTGAACATGCCTTCTTTTCCAACGACATCCACTGCTTATCTGTCATCCCATATGGCCTTTCCTCCAAATCCAGATCTAAACCCTGCTGCACAAGAAGATCCTCTACCCAGACTTTCCATATGAAGAAACTTTCCTTCCCATCAAACTTTTTAAAATCTATTTTTATGCTACTACCCATGGCAAAATCTCAACCAAAACAAAAATAGCACAAAAAATAAATTTTAGAAAATTAAGAAGTACCTTGATGGACCTTGTTGAAATTGTTTCAACCCTTGAAGATCTTCAAATAACTTATTCTTGTTCATGAACCAGGCTTTAAGATCTCCAAACAACTTCTTCTTGTTTCTGAACCAGTCTCTGATACCACTTGTTGGGGTTTAGAGACACAGTAATGGAATTCCTCATTGAACAAGAACCTTGGGCTTGCACTTTTTTGTTGCCAATGATCAGATTGGTGCAGCGGTAAAATGTTTGTTCTTAAACTTCTTGAACTTGGTTCAAATTCCTAAAGATTTATTTTAATAAATAATTTTTTTTTCTATTCTTGTTTTCTTCTTTGCTGGAATTAATTCCTCCCACACCTCTTCGTTTTATTTCCTTTATGTGGGCGTTCTCTTGCAATTCCACGAAGCCTCTCCTTAACCATGGAACCAAGATGCCTCCACCTGGGATCCTCCTCTCTCCACCTGGGATCCTCCTCTTGCACGATTTCATCCACACAGCTTCGAGAAGCCTCCGTTGATCAAAGAAGGAAGAGAGAGAGGAGAAGATAGAGAGAGAAAAAATTATCTTGGAAGAAAAGAATATGTTCTCTATTCCTTCAAACCATAGAAACTAGAGTTTAAATACATCCACGAAGTGGGCCAGGCCCATACTCAACAAAAACTCCCATGGACTAACCAAATGAGTTTAAACTAATCCCCAAGCCCGTGTAATCTTAACCCTTGGACTCAAACCCAGTCCAATACAAGTTAGCCCTCCTGGGCCTTGATAGCATAGCACCACACCAGGCCCAACACTACACTCTCATCAGCACAGCAACATCGTTGAGTATAGGTTTTGTTTCTGTGGATGCAAATGTTTAGTTTTATTAGGAAAAAAATATAATCAAATTGAGCATACCTGCTTCTACTACCTATTTTTGCATAATGAGCCATATGGAGCTAGGTGAACATGAGTTTTGTGAGATATATTAACTACAAGATTTTTAGCTTTCAGCAATGAATTATTCTGTAATGAATTTTAAAATTCATTACTGAAAGTGGATATTTGCAACGAATACAAAAATTCATTGTTGAAAATTCATAAATAATTAAGAAGGACTTTCTGTAATGAATTTTATTCATGGTTATTAAAAAAATATCACCACATAATATTCACTTTTGCAAAAAAAAGTTTTGACACCAAAAACTTTCAGCAACGTATTATAATTTCTGCTACGAATAAATTCATTGTTAAAACTCTGATTATTAGCAATGAATTTAATTCATTGCAAAAGATTTTTTTTGGTTTCAGCAATGAATTTTTCGATAATGAATTTTGAAATTATTTGCAATGAATACAAAAAATCATGGTTGAAAATTTGTAAATAATTAAGGACTTTTTGTAACGAATTTTATTCATGGTTATTAAAAAAATATGTTGCAAAATGTTTTAGTACCACATAATATATTCACTTTTGCGAGAAAATTTTTGACACCAAAAACTGTCAGCAACAATTATAATTCCTACAACGAATAAATTCATTGTTATAACTCTAATTATTAGCAATGAATTTAATTCGTTGCAAAAGTTTTTTTTAAAAAAAATATATTCAGCAATAAATTTAATTCGTTGCAAAAGTTTTTTTTTTAAAAAAATATATTCAGTAATAAATAGTTTATTTTCTTTAATGAATATTGAATAAAAGTTAATTGCCATAATTGCCTCTTCTTAATTTCTATCTACGTCTTGCAAAGGTTAAACCCTATTTTTAAGCTGCTGCCTAAAAGGAAGACTTCATCACCATCATTGCCATCATTTAGGCATCTTCCCCATATGGAGAGAGGGGGGGGGGGGGGGGGGGGGAAGTAGGCAGGCCGGGAAAGGGGAGGGTCGTCGGGTCGCCCCGATGACCCTTTGATTGGCAACAGCTGTTCTTGGTCATGTGGCCACGGCGGTCGCCACCAACCCATTAGGACCTAAGCGCTGGCGAGGGGGGGCTCCGGCGGTGGCTAGCCAGCCAGGAAAGGGAAGGTCGCCCCTCAGATTTGAATCCGAGAGCTGCACAGTCATGACTCCCATTCCTGGCCATTGGGCCATGGCGGGTGCCACCAACCTATCGGGACCCAAGGGCCGGCGATGGGGGTGACTCCAACAGTCGCTGGCCGACCGGGAAAGGGAAGGGTCACCCCCGGTGATCCTTAAATTTGAAACAGGGAGACACACAGTTGTGGCTCCCATTTTTGGCTGTGGGGCCATGGCAGGCACCACCAACCCATCGGGACCCAAGGGATGGCAAGGGACGGTGATGGGGAGGACTCCGGCGGTGATTGGCTGGCTGGGAAAGGGGAGGGTCACCCCAGCGACCCTTAGATTTGAAACAGGGAGCCACGCGGTCGTGGCTCCCGTTCTTAGCCATGGGGCCACAATGGGCGTCACCAGCTAGTCAGGACCCAAGGGCCGGCAAGGACCAGGGACAGGGGGACTCCGACGGTGGCTGATCGATTGGAAAAGGAGAGGTCAGATTTGAAACAGGGAGCTGCACGGTTGTAGCTCCCGTTCTTAGCTGTGGGGCCATGGCGGGCGCACCAACCCTTCAGGACTCAAGGGCAGGTAAGGGGGGCGACGTGGGGTACTCCGGCGAGGAGGGGGGGAGGGCTGGCCAAGCCACCGTGCGATGAGCATGGTGAAGGGATGAAACAAGGGAGGAAGAAAGAGAAGAGAAGAGCATGGGAAATCGCCTCAGCTTTGATTTTATTGGATCCACCAATATTCCCTCTAAATTTTAGTTTGGTACACATTGTTGTTTTGATTTGTCTACTTACCATGAAGAATGATTGCCATACTCATTCTATCGATGCTAATATTATTTTAATGACAAGATTCGATTTCAACAGTGTGATAATACATAGGCATCACCTATAATATTAGCATAAAATATGCTATTATGTTGTTAAATTAAATTAGAGCTTTATTTTAATTTCAGTGTTTTATAGTCAGCATTGGACTGTCAATGATTAAAAAAGAAGGCTCTCTCTATCTCGGTGCATGCATGCATGCTTTGTCACACATGTATGCTTTGTCACCTGAAGAGTGTAAATTTCTTCATTTATTTTTTCTTCCAGGTGGGCATCTTTTAAACTCACATGTTTTTTCCTTGATTAAAGGGCCTTATTTCAGTTACACTACTACAAAAAGTTAAATAGACTACACTAAGTTTAAAATATATATATTTTTAGTAAAAAAATATAGTCTAATATTTAAACTATATCTTTATAATTTTTCTCAAATTAAAAGACTACTTCTATGATTAAAAATATAAATTTTTATTATCTTATAATATAAAAAATTATATTTTTAGTTAAAACAAAGTTTAATATAAAACTAAAAATTTAACTATTTTTTCTCTCCTTATTCACTTTCATCCTTCCCCTTCAAAAAAAAATAAAAAAAACCCTCGATACCCTGTGCTCCCTCATCGAGTCCCAGCTCGGCGTCCTCGCAAACGCCCAGACCCTCTCCCTCGACGCCATCCTCCTCCTCTCCAACCCTTCCGCTGCCCCCGCCGCTACCCTCTCCAACCCCTCCGCCCCTCTCTCCTCCCTCGGCCTCTCCCATGGCTTCGTTGTCTTCCTCTCCTACTCCGACGTTGTCTGCTCCTTTAGCCCTCCCCCGCCTCACCTCACCCCCGCCGGCTCCTTCGGCCGCAAGATGACCATGGACAACCTCATCGCCAGCTAGATCCGCGTCTTCCATCAAGAAAGCCCCTACTGCTCCACCGCCTACTTCGTCCGCGATGCCGCCTATGCCTTCCATGTTAGATTAGCCTTTTAATGCAAGATTGTTATAAAGATGAAGAGTCGTTCTTTTCTCGATCTAGCTTGATATGCGAAAAGTGAAGGGCCAGATCTAGCCTAGTATGCGAAAGGTGAAAGGCCATGTTTATTCTGCGTGTACAGAAGACGAAGGGCTACCAATCGGCTATTAATGGTCCGAAAGTTTAAGCCATTAACATTAAGCCGTATTAAAATTAAAGTCATTAATTGGTGTTTGATGGAAATACCAATTAAATGTTATATATATAAATAATTAGTTCTCTTTCTACCTGAAAAAGTTAGCAAGAATCCATCATTATCTGCTATGAAAGGAATGAGGTTAAGAGAGAGAAACTAGTTATTTTGTAGAAGAGGCTATCAAAACCTGAAGAGGTTATCAAAATATAACCAGATTTAAGTCTCAAGTCTACATATTATCATGATGAACTCCGCATCCGCATCAGGTAAATACTATTATGATGAATTCCGCATCAGATAAGTATATTATTTTTATATGTAACAAATTATTTATTGAAGATCCTATATTGCTAACAAGTGGTATCAGAACCTAGGTTCTAAAATAAATAATTTGTTTGTATATTATGATTGATTAATTTTTCATCAGAATGAATTGACGATGAATATTTAATTTTTTAAGTTATGATTAGTTGTATTGTTGGCCATTAATCTATTCCATGAAGAGGTTCATCGCCAGGAGAACCTCGGCTGATAATGTTACGAATTAATGGCATGCATAGATAAGATCATTATGTTATACTATTATATATGGTAAAACTAATATTTATAGATTGAAGCAGATTGATAATTCATGAAGGTTGATGTCGGCTAATGCATGCAGCAATGTTACTATATTTGTCATTATCAAAATTTATGAGATTTTTAATATATTAGTATTATTGCTTAGTTATATGACATTAAGATAAATTAGTTAGTTAGTCACCAAAGTGGCTAAACTATTTTATATTTAGTCATATAATTTATGAAATTTTAGGTATATGATATTAAGATAAATTAGTTAGTTAGTCACCAAATGGCCAAACTAATTTATATTTGGTCATATAATTTATGAGAATTTTGATATTAGAATTATTGTATAGTTATATGACATAAAGATTAAATTAGTTAGTTAGTCACCAAAGTGGCCAAACTAATTTATATTCAGTCATGCAAATTATGAAATTTTATAGAATGCTGTTAATGATTTGTTTGTTGTTAGACATTAAGAATTCGCCCAAAGGTGGATTAATATTCTATAACTAACAAACCTAAAGGAAAAAATCTAATATTCTCTTATCAAATTTATATGGATATCCAAAAATACTATATATATTTGATAAGATTTATTAATTTCTTTAAAAGTTTAAATAGCATTCTAATTATGATGTATATTGTTGTATTTATCCAAAGGAAATCTACAATATATTTTATGTTTAATTATCTAAATTTGAGCATTTATGTTTTTGCAGCTGTTTCTCTACATTCACATGCTTCTGCTATTACTATCTTTAATGGCCTAAACTTCTCTGAATGGCGTGAGAAAGTCAATTTCCATTTTGATGTCTTGGATCTTGACTTGTCACTATTAGAAGAAAAGCCTACTGACATTACGGATATGAGCAGTGAGGCAGAGAAGTTAAAACATAAAGCATGGGATAGATCTAATAGATTATGTCTAAGTTTTATGCGAATGACAATTGCCAATAACATTAAGTCTACTCTTCCAGAAAGTGTAGCAGCTAAGGAATATCTTAAGCTTGTGGAAGAGTGCTTTCGTTCCACTGATAAGTCACTTGCAGGGACACTGATGGTTGAACTCATGACTATGAAATATGATGGGTCACAAAGTAAGTAGGAACATGTCCTAGATATGACTAATATTGCAGCAAGACTTAAGACCCTAGGAATGGTTGTGGATAACTCCTTTTTAGTATAATTCATTATGAACTCATTACCTCAAGAGTATGGGCCTTTTCAAATTAACTATAACACTATTAAAGATAAATGGGATGTTAATGAATTGGCCAGTAAGCTTACTCAAGAGGAAAGGAGATTGAAAGCACAAGAGGATCATTCAATAAACCTAGTGGGTCAGGGAGCTAGTAAAGTTATCAAACCAAAATTCAAGAAATTTAAGAAGAAAGCACCCACTAAAGTATTACGGGTTGCTGAAAATGATAAGAAGGAAAGAAAGAAAGATAAATGACACTTTTGTAAGAAAGGACATTATCAGAAAGATTGTCTGGGAAAGCTTGGCTCGAAAAGAAATGTATCTTTCATTATGCTTCTCCAATTTATGAATCAAACTTATCTGAAGTTCCTTTTAACACTTGATGGTTAGATTCTGGTGCCACTACTCATGCTTCTAATGTAATACAGGGATTCCTTACAATCCAGAGCATAAACCCAAATGAGAACTTTTTGTTCATGGGGAATCGAGAGAAGGCCCCAATTGAAGGCATAGGGACTTATCGTCTTACTTTAGATACTGGGCATCACTTGAATCTACTACAAACTCTCTGTGTTCCTTCACTTTCTAGAAATTTAGTTTCTGTTTTGAAACTTGATGTTAATGGGTTTAGTTTTAAGATTGAAAAAGGATGTTTCAATTTATTTAATAAAGAATGTTCCTTTATTAGTTCTGTAATTCTTATGGATGAATTATATAAATTGAAACTTGATGATAAATTTTTTGCATCCCTGATGTGTGCCATCAAAATATTGGAATTAAGCATAGTATGGCAAATGACAACTCTGCTTTCTTGTGGCATAAACGTTTGGGTCATATATCCAAAGAACAACTACAAAGATTAGTAAGAATGAGATTTTACCAAATCTAGATTTTACTAATCTTGGTTTATGTGTGGATTGCATTAAGGGAAAGCAAACTAAACATAACAAGAAAGAAGCTACAGAAGTACTCAGCTTCTTGAAATTATACATACTAATGTATGTGGACCTTTTGATACTCCATCATTTGGTAGAGAAAAGTTCTTTATCACCTTTATAGATAATTTTTCTCGTTATGGATATGTCTATTTGCTTAAAGAGAAATCTCAAGCTGTAAATGCTCTTGAGGTATTTACTAAAGAGGTTGAAAGACAACTAGATAGAAAAGTGAAAATAATAAGATCTGATAGAGGTGGTGAGTATTATAGAAAGTATAATGAATCAGGGCAAAATCCAGGTCCATTTGCAAAATTCCTCGAAAGACATGGCATATGTGCACAGTATACTATGCCAGGCATACCTCAACAAAATGGTGTGGCATAAAGGCGAAATAGAACATTAATGGATATGGTTAGGAGTATGATAAGTAATTCCTCATTACCAAAATCTTTGTGGACGTATGCTCTAAGAACTACAGTATATTTACTGAATAGGATTCCTACTAAGGCAGTTTCTAAAACTCCTTTTGAGTTATGGACCGAAAGGAAACCTAGTTTAAAACACCTGCATGTTTGGGGTTGTCCAGTAGAAGCACGAGTGTACAATCCACATGAAAAGAAATTGGATTCTCGAACTGTCATGTCAGTGGTTACTTTATAGGTTACCCAGAGAAATCCAAAGGGTACAGGTTTTATTGTCCAAACCAAAGTTCTAGAATTATTGAGACAGGCAATGCCAAATTTATTGAGAATGGTGAAGTTAGTGGGAGTGCTGACAAACAGATTGTGGATATCAATGAAGTAAGGGTTAATGTTTCATTACCCATAAATGTTTCTGAATCTACAATCATGCCTTACATTATTCCAGAATTACAAAAACAAAACAACAATGAACAATGTTTGAATGAAAAAGTATCCCATGAAGAGCCTAACCTACCAATAGCTAACAAAATTGAACCATGTGGAATAGCATTAAGTAAACCTGTAAGGATACAAAAATCAACTATTTCAGATGATTATTTGGTTTATTTGCAAGAGTCAGATTTTGATTGTGGCATTTATGAAGATCCTGTTTCATTTTCGTAAGCCATTAATAGTGATAAGTCTGATAAATGGATTGATGCTATGAAATATGAATTAAAATCAATGGCTGAAAACAATGTCTGGGATCTTGTCGAATTGCCAGAAGGTTCTAAACAAGGTTTTTAAAACCAAACGTGACTTGAATGGCAATATCGAACGTTTTAAAGCTAGACTTGTTATCAAGGGTTATACTCAGAAGGATGACATTGATTATAAAGAGACATTTTCATCAGTTTCAAGGAAAGATTCATTAAGAATCATTATGGCTTTGGTAGCTCAATATGATTTAGAGTTACATCAAATGGATGTGAAAATAGCCTTTCTTAATGGGGATATAGAGAAAGAAATTTATATGGATCAACCTGAAGGTTTTTCCATGGAAGGAAAGGATCATATGGTGTGTAAACTTAAGAAATCAATATATGGACTTAAACAAGCTTCCAGACAATGATATATTAAGTTCAATGATATTATTACATCTTTTGGTTTTTATAAAAATATCGTTGATCGATGCATTTACCGAAAGATTTGTGGAAGTAAGTTTATATTTTTGGTTCTATATGTTGATGATATTTTGCTTACTGCTAATGATTTAGGCATCTTGTATGAGACTAAAAATTTTCTCTCTAAGAATTTTGAGATGAAAGATATGAGAGAGGCATCTTATGTAATAGGGATTTCCATATTCAGAAAGAGATCACATGGATTGTTAGGGTTGTCTCAGAAAACTTATATCGAGAAAATTCTTAAGAAATTTAATATGAACAACAGTTCAACAGGTATTGTCCCAATACAAAAAGGGGATAAATTTAGTCTTATGCAATGTCCAAAGAATGATGTGGAATGAAAGCAAATGGAATCTATTCCATATGCTTCTGTTGTGGGTAGCTTGATGTATTTGCAAACCTGCACAAGACCAGATATCAGCTTTGCGGTTGGGATGTTGGGTCGCTATCAGAGTAACCCTGGTATTGATCATTGGAAAGCTGCAAAGAAAGTGATGAGATATCTTCAATGAACTAAGGATTATATGCTCACATTTAGAAAATCTGATCAGTTGGAAGTGATTGGATATCCAGATTCAGATTTTGCTAGTTGTGTTGACAGTAGAAAGTCAACTTTTGGCTATTTGTTCCTATTGGGAGGAGGAGTAATTTCATGGAAAAGTGTCAAACAATCAATCATTTCCTTATCCACTATGGAAGCAAAGTTTGTAGCATGTTATGAAGCTACAATTCATGCATTATGGCTATGGAACTTTATTTCAGGACTTGGGTTGTCGACACCATTACCAAGCCGCTGCAAATTTATTGTGATAATTCCATAGCAGTTTTCTTCTCCAAGAATGACAAATATTCCATAGGTACTAAACATATGGAATTAAAGTACTTTACTATCAAGGAGGATGTCCATAAACAAAGAGTGTGCATTGAACATATTAGAACGGATCTTATGATAGCAGATCCTTTGACTAAAGGTTTACAACCAAAAACATTTAAAGAAGTATTAAAGATTGATTATGATGATGTTGTGCCACTCTTAAGCTCATTAATATGATATGTTTCTAGTTTTATTTATTATTTCTTATTTCTTATGCTTGTATACACTTACTATTTTGAACAAGAAATTTACTGTGTCTTTCATACAATTAAGGGAATATTAAGTTATTTATATATAAATTACGTGACCTAACATGATAAGTTGCTAATACAGTATATTGAAGGGAGTATGCAAATTGGATGTGTATGACTGCCATAACTCTTATTATGTAATTTATTATGTTAAAGTCAATCATAATAAAGAATAACATTATGAAATTTAATTTTTGCATGCCTAATGTTTACATTATTAAATATTAATGTCATCAACTTTCGGCCCAAGTGGAAGAATATTAGATTAGCCCTTTAATGCAAGATTGTTGCGAAGAGTCGTTCTTTTCTCGATCTAGCCTGATATGTGAAAGGTGAAGGGCAGATCTAGCCTAGTATGCGAAAGGTGAAAGGTCATCCATTGTTTATTCTGTGTGACGAAGGGCTACCAATCGGCTATTAATGGTCCGAAAGTTTAAGCCATTAACATTAAGTCGTATTAAAATTAAAGTCATTAATTGGTGTTTGATGGAAATACCAATTAAATGTTATAAATGTTTGTGATGAAGGGCTACCAATCGGCTATTAATGGTCCGAAAGTTTAAGTCATTAACATTAAGTCGTATTAAAATTAAAGTCATTAATTGGTGTTTGATGAAAATACCAATTAAATGTTATATATATATAAATAATTAGTCCTCTCTTTGTATGAAAAAGTTAGCAAGAATCCATTATTATCTGCTATGAAAGGAATGATATTAAGAGAGAGAAACTAGTTATTTTATAGAAGAGGCTATCAAAACATGAAGTGGTTATCAAAATCTAACCAGATTTAAGTCTTAAGTCTACATATTATCATGATGAACTTCATATTTGCATCAAATAAATACTATTATGATGAATTTTACATTAGATAAGTATATTATTTTTATATATAACAAATTATTTATTAAAAATCTTATATTTTAATGTTCCAGCTCTATGTAGCCGAGAGCAATGGGCACAGGTGGCGATGGGAGCCCTTGGAGCCGCAGTCCCTCAAGAAGCTGAGCTTCAAATCCCTAAAGCGTGCCCTCGATCTCTTCTCCCCCATCCACGGCCACTCCACTTCCCCGGATCCCGAGAGGTTTTCCATAAATCCTAAATCCAAATCCCTCCCTTCACCCCTCTCTTTCCCATTTCTTCGAACCCCCTCTTTTTTTTTTTGTCCTAACATGGGGTTTGTTTTATGCTCTTCTTTGCCCAGGGGCGTCGCAGCAAGAAGATCCGAATTAGCTACAAGGTTCGGACTTTCTCTTTAGTTTCCATTCTTGATACTTAATCGAGCTTCTTTTGTTATTATGGTTGATATTTGATCCAGAAAAAAGCTCTCCTCAGGTTTTCACAAGATTTTAGTGTAATTTTTTTGAGGTCTCGAATTTAATAGGAGCTGTTGGAGGGTAAAATCGTCATTGCATTGATATCCGTGCAAGGCGGCTAAGGCTGACCTCCTCCTACCGTCTTCTTCCGGGCCCCCGTAGCTCGGCCTCTTCCGGGCTTCCCTAGCTCGACCTTCTTCCGGGCTTCCCTAGCTCGGTCTCTTCCGGGCCTCCGTAGCTCGGCCTCTTCCGGGCTTCCTTAGCTCGGCCCCCTCCGGGCCTCCGTAGCTCGGCCTCTTCCGGGCTTCCCTAGCTCGGCTCCTTCCGGGCCTCCGTAGCTCGGCCTCTTCCGGGCTTCCGTAGCCCGCGACTACCTAGCGATCCACGTCCTGACGTCTACCTCCGCGGAACCTGACGCAGGAGAGCTCAAGCTTACCGAGTAGCACCTTAGGCAGGGAATCATGTTAAGACGTGGCCTAAGACCTATCGTAACCGCCCCAGGTCTACTCACCCAGATCCCAAGACATCAAGGAGCTCTCCAGCCGTCGATCCCTTAACAGACAAGGCGTGGATTCTAACGGCCCCACAACGGCCTGATTCTGTCTACCTCCGTATCGTAACAACCTCAGTACCTTCCAGAAGATGCTCAAGTCCCCAGGTGACAGTCTATAAAGGTCAGATTGGCAGATTCCCTCAGGTACGCGACTCTTGACGTGCAAAAACCCTGGAGTCATTCCTCTCTTCCGGCAGCTCGTCGGCGCTCTGCTCCTCCTAGAGCTCCGATTGGCCGCCCCCTGGAGAGGTCTCCCGGAGAGATCCACCTCCCTATTGTCTGGTTGATCGCCGATTCCTTCCCACTGACTTGAGCGTCGGAGGGCCTTCCGCGGAGGACCACCCCCGGCGTCCCTCCGCGTGTGGGCTTCCTGTTTTGCAGGTCCGCCGCACCCCATTCCCTGAGGATCGACCGCGCCCGAGTCGGAGGACGGATCCCGGCGGCAACAGATTGGCGCTAGAGGAAGGGCCTCAAGTCCCATAAAACTTGAAAAAGGAGACAAGGATCTTAATCCGGAGAAGAACCTCTCTGATGGCCAACCGGAAGAGAGGAGCAACCTCTGATGCTCCGATCAGGTCGCCTCCCAGAGGCCTGATCCGACTGGCGCCACAGCGCCACAACCCCCACCTGTCGAGACTCCGTCGCCGCCTGCCATTCCGGTGACCCAGGACCAGTTTGCTACGCTGGTCCAGCAAGTCCAGGCTCTTACCCACCTGGTCCAGGAGCGTCTTGCACCTCCTCCTGCTTCACATCCCCAGAAAGAAACGGCGACTTCTTCTTCGCCGGCAACCTCCTCCTCTGATCCGCGTGAATCAGCGGATCCCCCACATCGCCCCAGGGGGGACAAACCGGTCCCTCGAACCGGTTACGATAGAGATCTTCCCAGATCTCGGCGAGCCCGCTCCCTCTCTCCGGCAACGTCTCACCATGATTCGACGCCGTCCTTGCGGTTCTCCGCCCAGCTCCTCCTCTAGCCGGTGAGGAGGAGATCCGCCGTCAGATCCAAGAAATGCGTCAGGAGCTGGACGCCGCCAAGCAGATCCATCTGCCCCAGCCCAAAGCAGAGCAGGGCATCCCTTTCTCTAAGGGGATCATGGAGGAAGTGATTCCCTCCCACGTCAAGCTGCCAACCGTCGAGCCCTATCACGGCTCCACTGATCCGGACGACCATCTCAGCAGCTTCCGGTCAATAATGATGTTCCACGGAGCATCTGATGCGATCCTCTGCCGGGCCTTCCCATCCACCCTCAGAGGATCCGCCCGAACCTGGTTCAACGCCTTGAAACCAGGTTCCATTGATTCATTCGACGAGCTGAGCCACCTTTTTATTGGCCAGTTCGTCAGCAGCCGCCGCCACCGACGGAGATCCGACTCCCTCTCCGAAGTCAAGCAAAGAGAGGGGGAGTCCTTGAGAAATTATCTTGGCCGTTTCAACAAGGCCATGTTGGAGGTGGACCACCTTAATCATGAGGTGGCTATGTCCGCCCTAGCGGGGGGAGTTTCAAAGGAGAGCGACTTCTATTTGGCAATGGAAGTCAGCTACCCCCCATGTCTGTCTGATATGATGGCCCTTGCGGACAAATACGCTCGGGTCGAGGAGTCGCGGAGAGTGGCCCGCGCTGAGCAGGCAAGAAGAAGCAAGAGCCCAAAGCTCCCGACAGACACCGCCTGCCCGTCGGCCAAGTCCGCCTCGCCGCCAAAGAGTCCCTCCGCTGCCGCCAAGGAATCGCTCCCGGAGTCCCCCCAGGCGATTCGATCGCTACACTCCGCTGACTGTGCCCCGGGCGCAAATCCTCATGGAGATAGAGCGCCAGCTTCCCCGACCAGTACCTCTCCGAGGGAACCCAACCCGAAGAGATCCCGCCAAGTACTGCCGCTACCATAGGGAGCACGGTCATGACACTGAAGAATGCTGGCAGCTGAAGAATGAGATCGAGAGACTGATTCGGCGGGGACGGTTGGACCAGTTCAGAAGAGCACCGAGCCGCCACAAGGAGGTGATCGCCAGCCCGAGCTCCCACAACTCCCTCCTCCACCAAATCCGCCCGTGGTTGGCCGTATCAACATGATTGAAGAGGCCGGCGGATCGGAGCTCCAGGGGCGATGGTGATGCACCGGTGCCAAAGAAGGCGCACAGGCGAACTTTCCTTTTCTGATGATGATCTTCTTGGGATACAGCTTCCCCATGATGACGCACTTGTTGTATCCCTTAACTTGAACAATTATGATGTAAGCCGAATCCTGGTGATAGTGGAAGCTCGGTAAACGTTTTGTACCTCGGTGTGTTTGCCAGGATGAAATTGCTCATGGAAAACCTTCGAGCCGTGGATTCCACCTTGATGGGATTCACCGGCGACGTCATCATCCCAGAAGGAATCGTCACCCTGACGGTCCGCGCAGGAACCTGGCCCCTTGTAACCGTTGTACAGACCGACTTCCTAGTGACCGACCTCAGGTCCCCATATAACGCCATATTCGGCAGGCCCGGCTTGATGTCCCTTAAGGCGGTTGTCTCTATCCCGCATCTGTCAATGAAGTTCCCCACCGAGCAAGGAGTTGGAGTGGTTCGGGGAAGTCAAGCCATGGCTCGGCAATGTTTCGTCACGAGCCTTCAGTCCAGAATTCCCGAGGTTGACGGGCTAGACGCTCGCGAGGACTTCGCCGAACAACGGGGAGAACCGGCGGAAGAACTGGAAGAAGTACCGCTGGACGAAGCTCGGCCCGACCGAACCATAAGGATCGGGTCGCTGCTGAAGGAGAGCCTCGTCGCGAGCTGATCAGATTCCTCCAAAGCAATGCGGACATCTTCGCCTGGACCGCCTCCGACATGCCAGGGATTAGCCCCGAAGTCCTCGTCCATCGTCTCAATGTGGACGAGATGCACAGGCCTGTTAAGCAGAAGAAGAGAAGCTTCGCCCCAGAGCGGCAAAAAGCCATTGAAGAGGAGGTCGACAAACTCATCAAAGCCAACTTTGTCCGAGAGGTAAATTATCCAAGTTGGCTGTCAAATGTCGTCATGGTAAGAAGTCGAATGGCAAATGGAGGATCTGCATCGACTTCACCGACCTCAACAAGGCATGCCCGAAGGACAGCTTCCCCCTCCCTCGGATCGACCAGCTCGTGGACGCCACCTCAGGCCACCAAATGCTGTCATTCATGGATGCCTATTCGGGCTACAATCAGATCCGGATGGCCCCCGAAGATGAAGAAAAGACCGCCTTCATAACCGACCGAGGTACCTACTGTTACCGAGTTATGCCTTTCGGTCTTAAAAATGCAGGAGCGACCTACCAGCGGCTGGTCAACAAGGTGTTCAAGGAGCAAATCGGCCGGAACATGGAGGTGTATGTGGATGATATGCTGGTCAAAAGCAAGGAAGCGCTGCGGCATGTTGAGGACCTCGCGGAGAGCTTTGCCACGCTGCGCAAATATGGAATGAAGCTCAACCCAACCAAGTGCGCCTTCGGCGTCAATTCCGGGAAGTTCCTCGGCTTCATGGTCTCCCAGCGAGGTATCGAGGCTAACCCTCAGAAGATTCAAGCTCTCCAACAAATGGCGCCCCCAGCGTCTATTAAAGAGGTCCAGCGCCTAACCGGGAGGATAGCGGCCCTTAACCGCTTCGTGGCTCGGTCAGCCGAGAGATGCCTCCCCTTCTTCAAAACTCTCCGATCGGCCAAAAATTTCCAATGGACTCCTGAGTGCCAGAAATCATTTCAAGATCTCAAGAAGTACCTCGGCTCGCCTCCGCTTCTCAGTAGTCCGACCCCGGGGAGACTCTATTTCTGTACCTGGCCGTTTCGGAGGGCGCAGTTTGCTCGGTGCTAGTCAAAGAAGAAAGCAAAATCCAGAGGCCGATCTACTATGTGAGTAGGCTGCTCCGCGATGCGGAGACGAGGTACACCAGGATTGAGAAAATAGTGCTGGCTTGATCACCTCAGTCCGGAAGCTACGGCCTTATTTTCAAGCACATTCAGTGACGGTCCTGACCGATCAACCCATCAAGGCGGTGGTCCACCGTCCAGAAACATCGGGGAGGATGACCAAATGGGCCGTCGAACTAAGCGAGCATGACATACATTTTCAACCTCGCCCGGCCATCAAAGCCCAAGTGCTGGCCGACTTCCTCCTCGAGTGTACCATCCCGGAGGACGGCTCTACCCCAGAAAATCCCGAAGGACCAAAGCCTGAAGCTCGGTGGCTCCTTCACGTCGATGGGTCGTCCAATGCCCATCACTCCGGTGCGGGTTTAGTCCTCACCAGCCCAGAGGGGATGATCTTCGAATATGGCGTCCGATTCTCCTTCCCGGCTTCCAACAACGAAGCCGAGTACGAGGCCCTGTTAGCGGTCTCCGGATCGCCCGCAACCTGAAGGTGGAAAAGCTTAACGCCTTCACCGACTCTCAGCTGGTGGCCGGCCATGTGCGGGGAGAGTTTGAAGCCCGAGAACCCAATATGATCCGATATCTCCAAGAGGTGCGCGGCCTACTTCCCCATTTTGCCGAGTTTGAAATCATTCAAATTCCTAGATCGGAAAACGCCCGTGCCGACCTACTCTCCCGATTGGCAACCACGGAGACGATGGATGCTGACAAAAATTCCATCTGGAGACTCTGGAGAAGCCGAGCATCATGGAAGCCGACCGGGTGATGCAAATCGAGACCGAACCATCCTGGTTCGACCCCATCCTCAACTATCTCAAAGAAGGGTCGCTCCCATCCGACCGAAGAGAGGCCAGGAAATTGAAGCTGCAGGCGACCCACTATGTATTGATTGACAACCAGCTTTACAAGCGGTCTTTTTCCATGCCGCTGCTCAGATGCCTCCGCCCATCCGAGGCGGACTATGCTCTACGGAGGTACATGAAGGGATTTGCGGCAACCATCTGGGAGGCCGGTCCCTATGCCACAAGGTGCTACGGCAAGGCTATTATTGGCCGACCATGCAGAAAGATGCGGACGATCTAGTCCGAGCCTGTGACGCCTGCCAGAGACATTCAAGCATCCAGAGGCTCCCTTCCGCCGAGCTAGTTTCTATATCCTCCGCCTGGCCCTTTGCCAATGGGGGATGGACATCCTCGGCCCATTCCCGCTGGCGACGGGACAGCGGAAATTCTTATTTGTCGCCATCGACTACTTCACCAAATGGGTTGAAGCGGAAGCAGTTGCCCAAATCACCGAAGCCCGGGCCAGAGACTTGTGTGGAGGTCCATCATCTGCCGGTTCGGCCTCCCCCACACCATAATCACCGATAACGGTAAGCAGTTCGACAATTCCAAATTCCGCCAATTCTGCGAGGAGCACGGAATCCGTCACCACCTTACTTCGGTCGGGCACCCACAAGCCAACGGAGCGGCCGAGGTGACCAACAGGACTCTCCTCCAAGGAATCAAAGCTCGCCTCTCTAGAGCCCAAGGCAGGTGGGCGGATGAGCTGCACCATGTCTTGTGGGCCTATCGCACCACTCCGAGAATCCCGACGGGCGAGACTCCATTCCGAATGGCTTTTGGCACGGAGGCCGTCATCCCTGTGGAAATAGGCCTCCCATCTTTGCGGGTGGAGAGTTATTCGGAGGAAGCCAGCAACGAGCAACTCCGCACCAACCTCGACTTGGTAGAGGAAGTCAGAGAAAAGCCCGAATCAGGACGGCTGCTTATCAACAGAGGGTGGCTCGGTACCATGCCTCCAAGGTCAAGGGGAAAACCTTCCTACCCGGCGACCTTGTCCTCCGAAAGCTTCTGTATCCAAACCGCTGGAGCAAGGAAAGCTGGCGCCGAACTGGGAAGGCCCGTACCAAATCACGGAGATCATTGGGCCAGGAACCTACAAGCTGCAGGATCTCGAGGGAAATCCGTCCCCCGAACGTGGAACTCGGACAACCTCCGCAAATACTATCAATAGGGTATGTCCTTTATGCTTCGCCAGTTATCTATTTTCCCGCAACTTGTTATGTGAATCGATTATCACCATATTGCCATAAATCGTAAAGGAAATAGATGCTGCTTACCAATCCTCGGTACAACCGAGTTATCTGCCTGGACTCTACGAACAAGAAAATCTCCGAACCTTGGCAGGGCCAAGTAAAACAAAATCTCGAACCTTGGCAGGGCCAAGTAAAACAAAGTCTCCGAACCTCGGCAGGGCCGAGCAACAAATCTCCGAACCTTGGCAGGGCCAAGTAAAACAAAATCTCCGAACCTTGGCAGGGCCAAGTAAACAAAGTCTCCAAACCTCGGCAGGGCCGAGCAACAAAATCTCCGAACCTTGGCAGGGCCAAGTAAAACAAAATCTCGAACCTTGGCAGGGCCAAGTAAAACAAAGTCTCCGAACCTCGGCAGGGCCGAGCAACAAATCTCCGAACCTTGGCAGGGCCAAGTAAAACAAAGTCTCCGAACCTCGGCAGGGCCGAGCAACAAAATCTCCAAACCTTGGCAGGGCCAAGTAAAACAAAAGCTCCGAACCTTGGCAGGGCCAAGTAAAACAAAGTCTCCGAACCTCGGCAGGGCCGAGCAACAAATCTCCGAACCTTGGCAGGGCCAAGTAAAACAAAGTCTCCGAACCTCGGCAGGGCCGAGCAACAAATCTCCGAACCTTGGCAGGGCCAAGTAAAACAAAGTCTCCGAACCTCGGCAGGGCCGAGCAACAAATCTCCGAACCTTGGCAGGGCCAAGTAAAATCTCCGAACCTTGGCAGGGTCAAGTAAAACTCTCGAACCTCGGCAGGGCCGAGCAACAAATCTCCGAACCTTGGCAGGGCCAAGTAAAACAAAGTCTCCGAACCTCGGCAGGGCCGAGCAACAAATCTCCGAACCTTGGCAGGGCCAAGTAAAACAAAGTCTCCGAACCTCGGCAGGGCCGAGCAACAAATCTCCGAACCTTGGCAGGGCCAAGTAAAACAAATCTCCGAACCTTGGCAGGGCCAAGTAAAACAAGTCTCCGAACCTTGGCCGGGCCAAGTAGAACAAATCTTCGAACCTTGGCAGGGCCAAGTAAAACAAAGTCTCCGAACCTCGGCAGGGCCGAGCAACAAATCTCCGAACCTTGGCAGGGCCAAGTAAAACAAAGTCTCCGAACCTTGGCGGGGCCAAGTAAAATGTTTCACCGAGCCATAACAAGGCTAGGTAAAAACCACTCGGGCTAAGACCCCAGCGAAAGGTCTACAAGCCTCGACCAAAGCCGAACGGCCCTCAAACAGTCCCCGAAGGACTTCACCCGGTTCGAAAACGGGTGATAAACGAAGACCATCGGCATGCAAAAAATGCCACCATGGGCAGAATTCCCCTAAAAGGCTATAAGGTCTCGCATAACCAGCCGATGGCCCCAGGCTGGGCCAGGAAACTCTCCCTAGCAGTAGAGAGCCTTTGAGAGGCCCCCCCTGCAACTCGTCACGAACATATCTACGATTAATGCGCGGGACAATGGGACTAGACCGACACCCAAGTCCGTCGAGCGTATCAAGATAATCATTCTCAAAGAAGAAAGAAATTCTTAAAAACGAGTCTATTTTCCATTTAAATGAGAAGGAGCCATTGCAAGGCACAAAAAGACACAGAAAAACAAAAACAAAAAACAGGGGCGGGCAGAGGCCCTGGGGTCAGTTGCCCCCAGAGCCCAGCAACTTCTCCAGGAGTGCAGTCAGGTCAGCCACCTGCTGACGAAGCAGAATCTCCTCCTCCTGCCGACCCATCACCCGACGTGAGGCCTTCGCCTCCCGAACCGAGACATCCAGGAACTCCTCGGCGGTCCTAGCGAGCCGCTCATTGGTCGCAAGGCCCGACGCAAGGGTCAGCCCATCGATAATCACGGAGGTCCCCCTCTCCTCCGAGTACGACGGGTTGCTAACCGAGGAACGCGAGTCAGTTGACGACCGCGCTGGAGAGTCCATTTTTTTAGAGCTCAGACCGAGGGATGGCCAAAACCAATCCCCCTCGGTTATATTTATACCCGCAGGCAGGTATCTCGATCGGCCGCGCCGCGAGCACCGACCCACGAGAATTTGCCACGTGTCGACATTCTAATGCGTGAGGAATCCAAAGAGTCGCGCCCTAATCCCGAGTAAGATCGATAAGCGCGGAGGTTCCCCAGGCGAACACTTTCCGATCTATTGCCCCCTGCATTAAATGCACTTAGCGCTTCCCCAGGCTACTTAATACGCCCCTCTTCCTCAGAAAGCGTGGAAGTCCGTCGCTCGGGCGATAAATTACCACCTCGGAAAGAGCAGCGTCGCCAGTAAAGGCGTGACAACACGCCGCCCGTTCCGCTCGAGCGCCCCCTCCATTGAGCGCCGCGCAGACCTAACGCCGTAGCCTGCAACGGCGACTGATTTGCTCCCTCCGAGCTATCAGTTCTCCGAACCTCGGCAGGGCCGAGCCACCAGTTCTCCGAACCTCGGCAGGGCCGAGCTACCAATTCTCCGAACCTCGGCAGGGCCGAGCCATCAATTCTCCGAACCTCGGCAGGGCCGAGCCACCAGTTCTCCGAACCTCGGCAGGGCCGAGCTACCAATTCTCCGAACCTCGGCAGGGCCGAGCCATCAATTCTCCGAACCTCGGCAGGGCCGAGCTACCAATTCTCCGAACCTCGGCAGGGCCGAGCCATCAATTCTCCGAACCTCGGCAGGGCCGAGCCATCAATTCTCCGAACCTCGGCAGGGCCGAGCCATCAGTTCTCCGAACCTCGGCAGGGCCGAGCTATCAGTTCTCCGAACCTCGGCAGGGCCGAGCCACCAGTTCTCCGAACCTCGGCAGGGCCGAGCTACCAATTCTCCGAACCTCGGCAGGGCCGAGCCATCAATTCTCCGAACCTCGGCAGGGCCGAGCTACCAATTCTCCGAACCTCGGCAGGGCCGAGCTACCAATTCTCCGAACCTCGGCAGGGCCGAGCCATCAATTCTCCGAACCTCGGCAGGGCCGAGCCATCAATTCTTCGAACCTCGGCAGGGCCGAGCTACCAATTCTCCGAACCTCGGCAGGGCCGAGCTATCAGTTCTCCGAACCTCGGCAGGGCCGAGCTATCAGTTCTCCGAACCTCGGCAGGGCCATCAATTCTTCGAACCTCGGCAGGGCCGAGCCATCAATTCTTCGAACCTCGGCAGGGCCGAGCTATCAGTTCTCCGAACCTCGGCAGGGCCGAGCTATCAGTTCTCCGAACCTCGGCAGGGCTGAGCTACCAATTCTCCGAACCTCAGCAGGGCCGAGCTATCAGTTCTCCGAACCTCGGCAGGGCCGAGTTACCAATTCTCCGAACCTCAGCAGGGCCGAGCTATCAGTTCTCCGAACCTCGGCATGGCCGGGCTATCAATTCTCCGAACCTCGGCAGGGCCGAGCTATAAAGTTCTCCGAACCTTGGCGGGGCCAAGTGAGATTTTCTTCAAACCTCGGCAGAGCCGAGTTACAAAATCCTTCAAACCTTGGCAGAGCCAAGTAAGACGTTCCCCGAAACTCGACTATCTCGGGTGACTTAATCCTTAAACCATGACAAAAAGGGGTGCAGACTCCCCGAACTTCGGCCAAAGCCGACTCACGATACTCCGAGCTTCGATAAAAGCGGAGCACAAAATACCAGACTCCTGACCTAAGCAAGGAGCGTATTTCGCCGAACGATCTCTGCACCGCCGCATACGAACCTCAATTAGTTCGGGCGTCATGAGATCCTCGTCTAAGGGCGAGCGGGACACTTTTATGCCCCACAAACGACAAATAGCAATGGGTTCGGCACAAGAAAAGATAGAGATTGAAACATTGAATATAACTCTCTTTATTGCCGATCATGACCAATTACAAATGCCTCACAGGCGTTACAAAAGCGTTGAAATGCATAAAATAAGGGTGAATGCAAGACTCGGGCAACCAGACAGTCGTAACCGCGTCCCAGTTGGTTAGGGCCGATAATTGCCTGTCGACATGGACCAATAGTTGCAACTGGCCCCAAGTCAGGACGACATCTTGGTGGCCCAACCGGGATATCTGGACGGCCATCCCAAACCACCCAACCGGGGGTGTACTGCCGCTCCATGCCATGTCTCAAGGACAAGGAGTCGGCGAGCGAGGCACTCTCACCCCCCCTTGAGCGGCTGATCCCGGGAGCCTGAACCAGGGGAGGAGGCGAAACACACACGAGCCACGGGAGGCCCGTGTGCGCTTCTTACCGTAACTCCCCCGTAACCGGCCACAAAGGTCACACGGGAAGAGTTATATGTGCGCTCCCCGTGTGATCTCCGCGCCCTCCATGTGCGCTCTCCGTATGATCTCCGAAACTCGTCCCCTAAGGATGAGCCATCCTTCAGCTGCTCCCCGGTCGCCCCAGCTATCCGGCGGCATGGAGCCCATGAAAGGAAAAGTCGATCCTTCCACTCGTAGCAACAGAGAATGAGCATGGTAGAAGTTCCAACAAGAAAGAAAACTTTGGAGATAGCCAAACATGGCCCCCTTTTCCCCTTTTTATAGGCAGGAAAGACTCGGGATGAGCCATCTAAGCTGAGAGTCCCGAGATTCAAACACCTATCCCACGCCTCCACATGGCCCCTCACGATAAAAGCAGCACCCCACTGCGCGCCAAACTCACCGCCTGAACCAGGACGTGTACGAAGATCCCTTCCTGATCCCGGATCGTAGTCATTAAATGCAGGAAATCATCCGCTGACGCTTCGAAAATCAGCGGGCTCAGAAAATCGTCCTTTGAAAAAGTACTATCCAATAGTGGACGGTTGCGTGCGCATCACAACGAGGTAGCCTGCATGGGAAAAGAGCACCTTCCGGAAAGCTCTAATGCAGCTTTATACCCCCACTCTGCCGTATCACCACTTCTAGTAAAGTAAAAATCGAATTGCCTGCGGGATGGCAGGACGCTGGCAGGGTGGCAGGAAGCACGAAAACCTATCTCATCCGTCGGCCCCAGCCGACCTATTTTTGCCCGTCGGCCCCAGCCGACCTATTCTTGCCCGTCGGCCCCAGCCGACCTATTTTTGCCCGTCGGTCCTAGCCGATCCACTTTGTTCGTCGGTCCAAACCGACCTATTTTACCCACCGACCCGGGCCAATACATTTTCCTGGTCTCGAATTAAGGATGGCCCAAGGATATCAACGAGCCATGGGTCGTTCACGATCGAGGCGACACTAGACAACGACAAAGTCACGCAAGAAAAACACTTAGATAAAAACAGGAAATCCCTTTGCTGCGAAATGTCAAATGTTTAAGAGGGGAAGATACAGGAGCGGCTCCTAAGAGCCAGGAGCCCCATCGGCTTTGGGAATACCCTCAGCCACGTCTGCAGGTGCACGGCTAGGCTCGCCCTTCTCTGATGTTTTCACCCCCTCTGTAACGGTTTGCGACTGTCCCTCGGAGGCTACGGCTTCGCTGGGACCAGAGGCGCCGCCAAGCTCGGCGTCAGAAACATCGACACATTCATCTTCATCTTCTTCTTCTTCGGACTCGCCGTCTTTGGAGTCTTCGACGCTCAGAAAAGAAAGGTCCCATTCCGGGTGCCCGCTGAGTATCCTCTGCTTACACTCTTCCATCCCGTGACGGAACGCGTCTACGCTCATAGCGTCTTGCCCTTAAGTATGGCAAG
Organism: Calamus simplicifolius; assembly: GCA_900491605.1. Lineage (NCBI taxonomy): Eukaryota > Viridiplantae > Streptophyta > Magnoliopsida > Arecales > Arecaceae > Calamus > Calamus simplicifolius. The sequence goes on along the minus strand of UESW01001734.1, from coordinate 157,625 downwards.
CTGCGTGTTGGCCTCGACGACCCGTTTCTCGGCCTCTGCGACTTGGGCCTTCGAAATGGCGTTTTGCTCCTCAAGCTCGCTAGCCCGTGTCTCGAGCTCCGAGCTCCTGCTGCGAGCAGACGCGAACACACTTTGAAGAGCCTGAATCTCCGACCCCATCCTCGCCATCTGGAAAAGTCAAGGTCAATCGGCGTCGCAGGGAACCAATAGAAAAATAAGGAGGGCAAAATAAGAGCATACCTCCCCCTCTCGCCTGGCCAACCTTCCGGCTAGCTCCTCAGCCTCACTCCGGGCCCTTGTCCTGTCAGCGCCAACCAGCTCGACCCTCTCTTGCAGGGTACTGATATTCGATCGTCCGGCTTCAATCTCCCCACGAGCTTGCGATAACTCGCCACTCACTCGAGTCATTATTCCTTGATGCCACCTCGCGCTCTCCTTCAATTCGGCAATTTCGTCATCACGCCTTTTCAGTTTCTCCTCCACCTTGCCCAACATTCTTGCCAGGCGTCTTCTTTCGTCGTCGGCCTCTCTCCTCAACCGGCTCAAACTCTCGCCGTGTTCCCGCCGCATCGCCGCCACCTCCGCGGAGTGTTTTGATTCGATCCTGGCCAGCTCCCGACATGCTTCGTCGTTCTTCGCCAGGAGTCCCTGTAACTCCTCTACCCTGCGTTTCTGCTTGGACACCTCGTCCACGGCAGCCTGATGTGCCGCCCTAGTCGCCCTCGAGTTCCTGTCCATTGTGTCCATGAGCTCTTCGAACTGCTCAGACACCTTCAGCCGCGACTGGAGCTCGACGTTCTCCCTCCGGGCCTGGACGCTGGCCCCCGTCGCCAAACTCAGACGCCAGCAAATCGCCCGAGAAAGCAAAACACCCTACGAAGGCAAAAACTGAGTAAGCGCCCACAACGGAGTCCATCGAAAAACATCTGTCGCGCTGAAAAAATGGCTCACCTTCGAGGCGTAGTCCCGGGTCATCTTCATCAAGGTCGTGTTATCTATGGCGGGAAGGAGATGAATACCCTCAGCTACACCTTGCTGCCCGAACGCAGCATCGACCAATCCCAGGTCGACAAACTTGTCCGTCGATGGATCCGCACCCGGATGCAGAACCGACCTTATCATGGCGGAAAACGCCTCGTCAATGTTAGTCTCCGAACTACTGGGTTGACCGGCCCCGCCTGAGGGACCGGCCTGGGCGACCCCCAGCTGAGTAGCCTTCAGCCTCCCAGCCTCCTCCATCAGGGCCCTGGCTTGAGCCTCTTCAGATAGCTCGGCCAGCCCAAGCGCCAGCCTCCCCAAAATCTTCTTCGAGGGGGCCCCGATCGTGGGACCCCCACTCTGTTGTGCTCCCTCCACCGATGCGTCCTCTCCAGTCGCCACCACCTGCGCCCCCTCCGCGGGCTCCCCCGAGGTCTCGGTCTGAACCACCTCTTGACCCATCGAAGACGGCCCGACCTCGCTGCTGCCAGACTCCCCGGCGGATAGGCCAAGCAGGGGCTCCTCCCGAACTTCCTCCGCTGTGGCTGTCTCCTCCCCCTCTCCCGCTGGAGCCAGTGACAATCCTGCGGGGACAATAGACCCCTCTGCTACGACCGCCTCCACTGGACCCGTCGCAGGTTCCTCTTTCAAGGGGGACACGGTCGGACGAGCCAGCGGAGCTTCATTTGAACTGTCTGAAATCTCCAACACGGGAGGTTCGGGCGCCACAGCCGCCCTCCCCGGATCCTCCTTCGCCCCCGACGCCTCTGTAGCGACTGCCCCAGCGCCCGGCGGGCTCCTTGCGGATTTATGAGCCCTTTTCTCAGGCCGACCGCTGTCCGCACCGCTACCTTCCCCAGGACGCTTCCCTCTCTTCCTCTTGGAGAGGCTCGACAAAGCCGACCTTGCGACTGCCACATCAAAGCACACGTACTCGGAATCAAGCGCACCAATCGAAAAAAGATACAAGGCACGAAAGGGACTCACCTTGTGGATCCAGAGGGCTGAGCCCGGCTGCGAAGAGGGCCCCCTCCGATAACAGGTCATTTGCTGAAAATACCTGTCCATTACGAAGGACATCCAGGTCCCTCTCCTCCTGCGTCGTTAAGGTTGGACGCGTCTCCGCATCCCTCGCCACTTCTCCCCATCGTCGAGGAAAATCGGAACCGATGTTCCCCTCCGCAATCACAAACCGGCTCTTCCATCCCTTGATGGAAGAAGGCTTATCCGCAATGACATTAAAAGACCTCCGGGGCCCGATGGAGGTCCACTCCGATTTCCTCCCGGGAGTTAGGTGGTAACAGGTGCGAAAAAGGGGGAGAGTTGCAACGATTTGGATCTGGTGACACATCAAAATAAATCCGACGATGTTCCGCCAACTATTTGGAGCCACCATCGATGGGCAGATGTTGTAGTGGGTCATGATTTCCTTCACCAAGGGGTGGAGAGGAAAACGAAGACCCGCCTTAAAACTGTCCTCATAAATAAAGACTCCAGACTCTACCTCGCGAGTAACCCTATCTTCGGGCTCTGGCACCCGTAAAATTACATCCATGGGCAGACCATACCTCTGGTGAATCCTCCCCAAATCCTCAGCGACGATTTCTGAGGCCACGTCTTCAGGGCTCATCGCCATCTCAGTTGAGAAAAATCCTGGGCAAAAACGATGAACGCTGGAGAGGACGAGAGACCAGTACTCTTCTGAAAACAAGGCGAGAAGACGCCGCATGCGCAAGTGTATATATATAGGGCGGCTGTCACTTCGCTTCCCCGTCAAGGAACCACCCTAGGGAGGCGGGACATCCCATTCGAGGCATCCGAAACCGCCTCGACAAACCCCCATATCGATCGGGATTCACGGCACGGCGCAATCTCAACCGTCACTAGTGGAGGAACCTTGCCTCCGAAGGTACGATAGTCCTATCGCATTAAGTAGGGCATCATTGTATAAGCTGTTTGGGCCAAGACGTCCCGTCCAGGACGCGCCACTTGAACTTATACTCCCTATGCCCGAACCTACGCTTCGAACTAGGGAGTGGAGGGCATGTGTTGGGGGATAAAATCGTCATTGCATTGATATCCGTGCAAGGCGGCTAAGGCTGACCTCCTCCTACCGTCTTCTTCCGGGCCCCCGTAGCTCGGCCTCTTCCGGGCTTCCCTAGCTCGACCTTCTTTCGGGCTTTCGTAGCTCGGCCTTCTCCGGGCTTCCGTAGCTCGGCCTCTTCCGGGCTTCCCTAGCTCGATCTCTTCCGGGCCTCCGTAGCTCGGCCTCTTCCGGGCTTCCCTAGCTCGGTCTCTTCCGGGCCTCCGTAGCTCGGCCTCTTCCGGGCTTCCCTAGCTCGGCCCCCTCCGGGCCTCCGTAGCTCGGCCTCTTCCGGGCTTCCCTAGCTCGGCTCCTTCCGGGCCTCCGTAGCTCGGCCTCTTCCGGGCTTCCGTAGCCCGCGACTACCTAGCGATCCATGTCCTGACATCTACCACCGCGGAACCTGACGCGAGAGAGCTCAAGCTTACTCGAGTAGCACCTTAGGCAGGGAATCATGTTAAGACGTGGCCTAAGACCTATCGTAACTGCCTCAGGTCTACTCGCCCAGATCCCAAGACATCAAGGAGCTCTCTCAGCCGTTGATCCCTTAACAGACAAGGCGTGAATTCTAACGGCCCCACAACGGCCTGATTCTGTCTACCTCCGTATCGTAACAACCTCAGTACCTTCCAGAAGATGCTCAAGTCCCCAGGTGACAGTCTATAAAGGTCAGATTGGCAGATTCCCTCAGGTACGCGACTCTTGACGCGCAAAAACCCTGGAGTCATTCCTCTCTTCCGGCAGCTCGTCGGCGCTCTGCTCCTCCTAGAGCTCCCGATTGGCCGCCCCCTGGAGAGATCCACCTCCCTATTGTCTGGTTGATCGCCGATTCCTTCCTCACTGACTTGAGCGTCGGAGGGCCTTCCGCGGAGGACCACCCCCGGCGTCCCTCCGCGTGTGGGCTTCCTGTTTTGCAGGTCCGCCGCACCCCATTCCCTGAGGATCGACCGCGCCCGAGTCGGAGGACGGATCCCGGCGGCAACAGGAGCCATCTGGTCAAAAACAAGGGCTGAGTGCTAACATTATTGTAAAACTACTGGAGAGCAATTGAACATATTACATATTGGAAAACGAAAGTAATTTAACAGAAAGATTTTTTTGATTTTTTATAAAATAGTGCAAGGAAAACGTTTGGTTTTTGGATGTTGGTTTGTTGATTTTGGTTCATCGTCCTCTTAAGGATGACTGCAGCGAAGATATTGTGATTTATGCTATGCAATTTAGTAAGAGTGACTGTTTCCGATCTACTTAAAAGTCTTGATTTTGGGCAATAAGTTAAAGTATTGATGTTGAGACTGTTTGATTTGAAGGTACATGCTAAATATGAATCAGTCATGAGTTTGTCTAGCGGGGATGCACAGGCCCATGGTGCTGTTGGTGCTCAGGGTAAAGGAGATCAAGTATCAACCTCCACGGCATTGGCTCTCCCAGGTGTGTTGGTTGTTCTGTTTTCAGTGCTCAAAATATTTGAATTTTTACGTGCTTAATGCTCCATTCAGCAAATCCTTTTAAATTCTCTTAAAGCTCTATATTCTGTTAAACTATGAGTTTGAGGCAATAAGATGGTTCTCATGTTGTAACAGGCGTACTTAGTGTTTTATAAATGATCCTTGAGAGACTGAACGTAATAGTATGGATTCATCAAAGGATTAGAAAAGGAGATCGAACCTAAAGACTCCAATGCATTGCTTACATGTGTCCATAAAGAAATTAGAAATGACTATGAAACATTAATTTGTTATTAACAATCTCTTCTGGCTACTCTAAAAAAAGTGGGGCATGTTGTGGGCTGCTAACCACTGCTTCCATGCACAAGATGTCAAAACACATCAGCAAGTAGTAGATTTCATCTGTTTTCTATCAGTAAAATATTTTTCTATGACTTGTTGGTTTGATTAGATATTGTAAGGAAAGCTCACAATTAATCTAATGAATTTATTTGAATAAGATTGTGTTTTTTTTTTTTCAATAGAAGGGACATCTGAAGATTCAGAGGTGAAATGGGTTTGATTTTCTGGGTTAGATGGTAAATGTTTTATTTCTTTAGATGGTGCAAAGAGTTCACACCAGCAGAATATATAATCCAATATGAAGTCCAAGGAAATGCTTAAGTTTTTGGCTACCACCTGTTGCTACAGAAGCCTCCTTTATTCATTAGATGGAGTAATTATCTTACTTGCTTTCATTTCTAACTTGCTACCATGCTTGCTACTATACAGCATGTTGACCCAATTCTATAGAATTGTATACTCTACTAAGATTTGTTGTTAAAAGTCATTTTATTGCCATTATGTCTAGTAATTGGCACTAGTGTAATATAAGAGCACTGGGTGGTCAATTTTATTTCTGATTATTTCTTTCAGGCTTTGAAAATTCTTGATGGTAGCTTAATGTTGTTTTGGGCCTTTTTTTTATAAATAATGGTGCACGGAAATTATTCTTTCAGGCAGCCAGGATTCCAGAGATTCTCAGAAAGAGAGCAGCCAAAGTGCTATTGTTAGTGCACCAACCATGCAACCAAAAGGACCGTATGTCTGCTGTCTTTCCTTGCTGTACTTGTGCATCACAATAATTAAACACCTGCAAGTTTTACTAAGGTTAGCTAACACTATATATTTAACAGGGAACCTAGTATTCCAAGCAGAAATAAATGCTGGTGCTGTAGTATAGATTTCTGGATCTTCGGAAAGGTGATACATATTTCTTTCCCTTCTCTGTCTTGTTTGAGTTAATGCTATGTGGTGCAAAAGGATTTCAATCGATCATATTCAAAATAATTCTCAAATGATTGTTTAGTTTCTTTTTTTTTTATTTAATTTTTCCTGTTAGGATGATTAGTTGCATATTAGGAGGGATACACTCCACATTAATATAAATTGGAAACTTTCACATTTTGCATATGGTAGTTGCCATTTCATTATAATGCATTACAGTTGTGCATAAAGTGAGTGCATTATTTTGACTGTTGTGGTTCATTTCTCCTTTTACCATGTGATTTGAACCTAAGATGTCTCTCTAGTATTTAAAGTCTTGTGAATGATGACTCTTTTATATCTGTTGTTGATGCACTAGTAACATAGGTACATAATTTATTTGCTTGTAATACCTGTGACTCATGTTATTTCAACGTTACAGAGAGAGCTTGTTAATTCAGATAAATAAATAATTTGTTTGCATGGAAAAATCCTTATTGCACATTTGGATTTCTTGATATGTAATCGCTGATTTAATTTTCTTCTAAGATGATTGGGATATTGATCTGATAGATAAAAGGGTAAGAGACATTATTGACAAGCAATTAAACGAGGTATGGAAGCAACAAAAGCACAAGTTTTATGCTTGGTACTTGCAAAAGGAGATGGACAAGCTCTAAGATGCAAATGCTTACACAAAGCCTCATTCATATTGTAAACCTGAAGATTTGAAATTCTTAGTCAAAAATTGGAGGTAAAAAAAATGACAGGTATGATTATTTGATTACATTGTTTTATTGAGTCATTAATTTCTTTTGTGTTCATTTGCTAGATTTTCATGCTTCAAAGTTGCTAGTTATTTCTTTTTTAATTATAGGAAAGGTGAGAGAAGAATATTAAAAACCTTCGCAATAGAAAGGTAAAGACTAAGAATGGATCAGTGTTAACGGCAAACCATCATATTCGCCGTAATAGGATGTCACTGTTGATCATATCAAAAGTTAGAAGGAGCTTCGCCACGATGAGAAGATGAACAAGTGGACATCCGATATATGTCGAGATCAATATGTGAGTATCTAATTCTAAACTATAATGTTTTGTCCATATTATTGTTGTAGAAATGATATCCTTATTTTTATTTCATATTTTTCTCTGATAGGCCCAGATGATGACATACAAGAATGACTCAGAGAACCAGCTCACTAACCTTCAAATTATGGAGAAAGTTTTGGGGCCTCAATCAGCATATGCTTCAGGATGGTCACATATTCAAACTAGTCGTCAATTAGGGAAGAGACAGCTTGTTGACTCTTCTACGACTAACAATGTCGATCAACCCTCTTATGATGAGCTTGTTCAGTAGCTTCAGCAAGCTAACGAAAAGATCGACACCACGACCTCAGTACTAGAGAATGTTATGGCCCTGCATGACTGCAATTGAGTCTTCACAAGTTTCATCATCGAGCAACCCTCCACCACCATCTCCCACTGACATCTTGGATGAAAGTTTGATTTGTCCATGCATGTTTCACTCTTTCATCTTTTTTTTTTTAAGTTGATATTAGATACTTTATTTTGGTGTAAAACATTTCAGTTTTATTTTGGATTTTAGACTTCATTGTTATATATTATTATTGCTATTTAGAGTCATTTGAAATAAACTTGACTTTTCACAACGAATTTAATATTAAGAAAAAATTATATTTGTAATAATTTTAAATAAATTTGCAATGAAAAAAAATTTAGCAATGATCTCTTTTTCGCAATAAAACTAAACTCGTTGCAGAAACTCATATTCAATAACGAATTTGACTAAATAAAATAATTGTTGTAGAAAACATTTAGCAATGAAGTTTGTTTTAGCAACGAAAATAAATTCGTTGCGGAAACTCATATTCAATAACAAATTTGACTAAATAAAATATTCATTACAGAAAATATTTAGTAACACATTTTGTTTTAGCAATGGAAATAAATTTGTTGTGGAAACTCGACTTCATTAATGAATTATTGTATTTTTTAGGGAAGTAGTAGCAACGAATTTTCTAGATTCAGTAACGAAATAGTTTCGTTGCAAAAGGTAGACTTTCTGTGATGAATTTTATTTGTCGCTAAAAGTAGTGATTTGGGTTTTAGTTATAGACCTTCTGTAACGAATGGTTACGAATTTAAATTCATTGTGGAAAGTTTTTCGCAATGATTTTAGCACTTTTAGCAATGACAAAAATTGATTGCTGAAAGCTAAAAATCTTATTTATATATATATATATATATATATATATATATATATATATATATATATATAATTCGATTGATATAAAGGGATAATTTTTTCATAGTTTTAATTTTTCCTCCTAAGTCTCTCTTCAAAGCTTTTGCAAGTGCCAATGAGGTTTGTTTGGACATGAGAAACGACTAGCTTATTTGAAGACATTTTTCACACTTGTAAATCTTTTTTTTTTTTTTTAAGAATAGAATCCTTCTGTGTACATTAAAACTTTTTATATTTGATGCACTCACTTGCTTTTTTTGGTATTTTATTTAATCAGCTTCTGAAAAAGAACAGCAGGTAATTCTAGATTTTTTTAATCTTATTTTATTTGTTAACATGTGGAACAATCAATCTACTGAAATGACTGATGAATCATGGATATCCGTGTCAAATACTATAAGGTTTTAGGCCAATAAGAAGGAAACAATTTAGCTCATGAATGCATCTTTTGATGGAGCAACTGCGGTGTCGTAGCGGGCCACGAGGCAATTGTTGAAAATTTTGCCACCGTATCCCCCGTGCTAAAACTCTTTTTTTTGTTTATTTTTTTAATGCAGTGGGTGCATGCATCTCTAACACCATCAAACATTGATGCTCTCAAAGAGAAACGCTAGCACTTTAATTTTTTACAGTTGTAATGCATCAACTGTTAAGCATGTCTCGATGTATCAAAACATCCACCAAGAAGACATGGGATAGAGGTAGGGCTGTAGTCGAATTGAGCCAAGCTAAATTTTTCGGTGCTCAAACTTAGCTCGTTAATAATTATTTGAGCTTGAGCTTGTTTAAATTTAAAAAATCATGTTCAAGCCTGACTAGAGCTCGATTACAAAAAGCTCGGGCTTGACTCGAGCTCGATTCGAGCTCACTCATTTGGTATGATTAAAAAGCTCGACTTAGAAAAAGTTCGTTTCAAGTTTGAGCTTGAATTGAGCTCGTTTCAAGCTCGACTCAAATTAAGCTTGTTTAAAGCTCGGTTCGAAAAAAAAAAGTCAGATTCTTAAACCGAAAGAACAACCAAAGAAGATGAAAAGACAGAGAAGATGAAAGAATATCTTGTTCATAAGCTTCTAATCAGGTTAGCTTGCGAGCTCTTAATTGAGCCGTCTCATGAGCTCTTAATCGAGCTGTCTCGCGAGCTCCTAATCGAATATGCTCACATGCTCAAGCTCGACTCGTTTATCAAACGAGCTCTAAAAGAAAGCTCAAACTTGGCTCATTTACATAACGAGTCAAACACAAACAAACTTTTATTGAGCCGAGTCTCGAGTAGTTTGTGAGCAACTTAGCTCAATTACAACCCTAAATAGAAAGATAAAAATATAGAATTGCAATAGAATGTTAACGTTGAAGGTTCTCACGATTCTAATCTTTCCTATAGGCTACAAAGCCCTAAATATCCTTTCATCTTTAACAAGCACAGCAAGAAGAAACTATAAAAACTTCTTTTTTATTTTTTATATGATTAAAAATTTAAACTCAATTAAATCTAATATATAATAACTTTTAATTTACATAGATTATGAATTGAATCCATTATAATACTATTTAAAATAATCTAATAATTTATTAAAAATTTAGTTAGGTGATGTTATTTAAATTTTTTAATTCGCTATAAATAATTATGATGTAACTAGCTAGCATATAATCAAAATGAGATTAAATGCATGTTAATACGATTTTTTGTATAAAAAATAAAAGTAAAAAATATATATTTTTTAAAAAAGGTAAAAAAATCAAGGCATCTTTGCTCAAATGACCATGAGAATAAACATCAAATTCAATAAAAATATAAATTTAATTTAATTATTAATTTCATCTAAAATTTCTGGTCATTTTATTTACCAAAAAAAAGGTCTCCTCGTTGTACTTGAAAAAAAGATAGAATGCTAACTAAGATCGATCGTTGAATGACTGAATGATTTGATCTATGAACGTCCCATCACGATGACAACGATTGATGCTCTTATAAAACCCTGCAGTGACTCACACATAATAGAAACGCATAAGCTGCCTTACCGAAGAAATGGTCCAAGCGCTCCCCAGGTAGAGAATGCTTTCCCAATTGGCCAACTAATCTAAAACAAGTAAACCACCCTCAACAAATCACACCAACCCATCATCTGAAAACAACCTTCGACTCCAACGCCCTCTATTTTCCATATACCCACCTAATAGCATGAGCAAAACATTCTTCCCTAGAAATCGATATTCCATGCCCTTTTCGTGTTTATGAATCATTTGTAGTGGCAGTCCCTTCCCCAAGTTTTCTTCTCGCTTTGTGTTTGCCTTGGTTCCAATGGTTGCAATTGAGAAGAAAGAAGTGGTAGTGGAGAAGGAGAAGCGAGAGGAAATAATCACCGCCGTTTATAAACTCCACCTCCACTGCAAGGACTGTGCTCATGTCGTTGAGAAGACAATCGTAAGTACCCAAGGTGAGTTTGGATGATTCAACTTAGCATCGTGCACCTTCTTTTGTCCTGGTTATCCCAATGATCATCTTAATTTGAGTCACTTTGTCAGGAATACTGTAAATAATAGTTCTTAAAGGTATAATGGATCGACATGCCAAGCTTGTAATCTTATTTAACAGGAGTTCATAAGGTGGACATCGAAGTTGAGACGGGAAAGGTTTCAGTGAGGGGTGTGTTCGACCCAGTGAAGATTCACAAACGAATCGAAAAGAAGACGAGGAAGAAAGTTGAGTTAATATCACCCAAGCCGCCGAAGGTGGTGGATAAGCCACCAGTAAAGGAAGTGGTAAAGAAAGAGGTAAAAATTTTCATATGTAACCTCTCCTTTCGCTATCTTTTTCTTTTTCCACAATAAAATTTAATTCTAAACTCGCGGGAATTAACACTCAATCAAAGTATGAAGCCTTCGGAATACATGAACATTTTACTCCATTATTATTATTTTTTTCCCCCACGTTTTCGTGCCCCTTTTACTTGGCTAATATTTACGCTCATCCCAGGAGGTGAAAACGACAGTCATTAAGGTTCACATGCATTGTAAGAACTGTGAATATGACCTCCAGATGATATTGCTAAAACTCAAAGGTAATTGGTCTTTCCAAAAACCATCATCTTTTACTGATCTCCTATAAGAAATCTAATTCCTGTGGTTGATAAAAACAGGTATTCACACTGTTAAAATGAATCGAGATGCGCAGACTTGCACCGTGGTTGGCACCATAGAGGAGAAAAAGTTGATCGAATACATTCGCAAGAAGACACGCAAGCATGGAGAGATTGTATCACAAAAGATCGAGAAGAAGGTAGAAAAGAAAGTCGAGATCAAGGATATTGGTAAAGAAAAAGTAGAAGTGGTTAAGGAGAAAGAGGAAGTAAAAAGCAAGGATATAGTTGTACCTTACTTCATCCACTGCACTCATGCACCTGAGTGGTTTAGCGATGAGAATCCAAATGCTTGTCATGTGATGTAGATGTGAGGGGAAAAAAAATGTGATGTTAATTATTTCAGTAGATCACAACTAAACCTGGATATTCTCATACTTATTTTGGATAAAAAGATGACCTAGTGATGAACATCTATTCATATGTGGAGATGTACGTCTGATAAATGATGTGGTGTCCCTCCTACAGGAAGATAAGCATCCTTTGAGAAAAGTATGTCGAAATTAAGCAGAATATGTCACCTTTTAAAGAAAAAAAAATTAAGGAGAATATTTGGTATGTAAAGAACTAAGCAATATATATCAATATCAAAAATTAAACAAAATAGAGGACTATGACTACGCTGACTATTTAGGAAGTAACTATCTCATTTGGAGTAGGATTCACGAAACAAAAACAACCATAGAGTTTGTGAGCACATCGGTGGTGGAATTAATATATAATCTGTCTTGATGACTATTAATTGCACCAAATGATCACTTAAATTATATGAGATGCTTTGACCATGTGAAGAGCAAGCTGACGAGGAAACTGAGATTTAGCAAGGTAGGAAAGGTGAAGGCAGGGCAAAGAAAACATGCATGGAAATAATAATGAGAACATAACTGAAGCTACTTTTCTTTATAACCGACCATATGCAATGGGCTCTTAAATGTTTGTTTTATGATTGTAAGGCAACACCATCTAGACATGTGGAATAAACCAACTCTCTTACCAAAAGATAAGATGCATGATGACCAAAGGAAACGTAGTATGGCTTCGCTGACTTTGATCCCACTTCCAACAGCATTCAATTTTAGAAAGTTGCTCTTGGCTTGGATTATACCGCTTCTTTGGATCTCTAAATATTTCAGAAGATAGCATGACATCCAAACAAGACCGTCTTGTCCAAAATCGGATCTCCACATGCTGAAAATCCTATGCTACAACAGATTGAAAATGTCTAACAAGGGAAAAAAGTAGAATAATCAAAAAATGGTTATCAGTGGATGGTTTTCTCCTATTTCGTCTGAATAAGAATTCATATAGGTCTGTAAGGCCTCTCTAGGACGAGATACTGTTTGCCCATAATATGTAGTTAATCAATGTGAATTGAATAGATTAAATTGCATCACTTATGAGTCAATATTTCCCCGGCCCACTAGCCAAACAAGCATCATATAGTCTCCATTCTGTCTAGCTTAATGCCTCCCTATGTACTTCAAAATATTTACATCCAGGAATGACAATGGATAAAGGAAGTGAAGTCGACAGCCTAGAGGACACATAGGTTGAGTTAAATGCTGGTCACTCTTCAATTCACAGAGTAAGCTGATCACAATAAAATGCAAGAGATATTATAAATTTATTACTGGAATTATATTGCTTCCTTTTCTTGGTGACCCTTAACACAAAAAGACTGAAATAGCTAGTCTAAGAAGTACCACCAGATCAGGCTAACTGGAATCCATGGTGTAAGTACATGCATCTTCTCACGGGTTTTTGGCTGCTTAAAATGAATTTTTGAATTTGATCATAGAAAAATTAATTTAAATTTATAGTAACACAGAACTCATTAGATTTGTTCCAAAACTTGGCCTACATCATTTCCATGCAGATTGATTCAACAAAAGCTCATCACTTTACATCCAAATTTTATAAAATTACATATATATATATATATATACCTGCTCGAATGAGTCAAAAGTTGTTCCTCTTGAATAGTAGCACAAAGATCCATCTATTAATTAAGTAGCTAAGATGACGAAGCATGCATAGCAAAAACATGGAGGAAGATATGTTTCTCTTTGAGAGCAGTGGAAAATATGTTTCTATAGATACTGACGTTACATCAATTTTTTGTTGAGAATGTTCAAATAGAAAGCATTTAATTGTCCACATTATTTTTGTTGCAGTGCTCATCTACTTACACAACTATGGAAATTGTTGGCAGGGCATCAAACTTATTTCATCATAATATTACTTTTAAACGACTGATTCAAAGCATCAAATATTCATTAATCCTTGCAATGAATATATCTTTTGCTTCACAATTCATCAACTGATTTGTTTGGCAAGTTTGTTTGAGTTAAGTGATTTTTATCACATTAATAAATAAATGTGGTACCAGTTATTTATAATTATGGCAATTCAAAACATCATCCAAAAGAGCAAACCAAAAGTTATTATTAAAATTTCTTGATATTATATAAGTACCTAAAATTCTCTTAGGATATAAAAGATGTAGGACTAAATGCCTACTCATATGGATCCTCAAATATTTTTTCCATTTAAACCTTAGTGCTCTTCCTTGGTTAAGGGATTAAATCTAATGAAATCCAATTATAGATACTATGATCGGCTATGGTCAGTGTATGTTTGCATGGGTTATAACATATACTTTTTATTTAAATCTAATCTCAAATACTACAATCAACTTATAGTTAACCCTAAAAAGATTTGAGTTGCAATGTCAACTAGTCATGTATGGATCATGTAGCAAGTTTGTTTTGTTACCATTAATAGCAATCTAAAATTTCATTTAAATAGGTTAGATAGAAATTATTTAGATTTTTTGGTCCTACGTAAGTATTCAAAATCTTCCAACATAGCAATAATAAAGGACTAAATACACACCCATACTATTAATTAAACCTTGTGTGATGAGAACCACATAAGTTTAGTTCCATATCAAATGTCTACTAGACAGATCTAAAAAGGTATTTGGTAATCCAAATAGATCATCAACATAATCTTAGGTCACTAATGATTCTTATACATACTAAGATGGTTTAATCCTTGATGATTTAAGATTATTATATTTGATATAATATATACAAATGATTAAAGATATTTGGTGACCTAAGATAATCATATTTGGTATATTATGTAAATTTTGTATGACTTAAAAATATAAAAATTATCCTTGATAAATTAACTTCTCTTTTGCCTTACATATAACTACCCTAAACATATTTAGCAAATAGCATGATAATTCATCATTACTTCTATTACTATCATAATGTTTAGATTAAATTATAATATATTATTATAAATATTATGATATTATAATATTATAATTGTGATTATGTCATATTTTATAATATTTTAATATTTGTAAATATATTATTATAATGTAATACTATCATAGTATATTATTATAATATAGATCAAATTATATTATATTAATAAAAAATAATATCAAACTTTTTTAATGGATGAGTGGCATTTTGGTCTCTAATTCTTAAGTCAGATTGTTGTCTAGGGTTGATGTTGGATATCCAACCTTATTGGACAATACAAGATCAAGGAGTTGAGTAGGGCCTTTAGAGATGGAAGCAATTTGGGACAATAGGATCATTGAGGTGTAATAAAATATGGTGAACTCATCACCTCTATACCAAATACCTTCTTAGATACGGCCAAAAGGGTAAAAATCGAAACAAAACCTTTCAACAAGTCTTTCCCATTCAAAAAATCTAAAGAAATATAAGAAGAAAGAAAATATCTTAAGCCAGATGTTTCTCACAATATCCACGACAGGATTAAACATACCAGGAACCTATATTACTTCTTAATTTGTTCTACATCTTAACCTACCCCGTATTTTGTAACTGCCATCCAAATGTTTCTTATGGATGGCTCTTAACCTGCCCCCATTTTTTGTGACTGCCATCCAAATGCTTCTTATGGCTTAATTTACTCTAGACTTAAAGATGCCACGATATCGCAAGATGTTTTTTTTTTGACATATGGGGACATTTTTGACATTCACACTAATTCAAATTAATTTCATTTGTTTTCTTTTTATGGACTTCAGCAAATAACATTAGGATGAAACCGAATCAAAGCTTAATAGAAATTATGAAGAGACTTCTTAAGAAGCATGGATTGCTTTGCCTCCCTATGGTGGTTGTTGCAGACATAACAGTCCTGCTGCTTCCTTGAATGCGCGAACATTCAAAACCTTAAAGCAGTCTGTGATTTTGTGATAAAACGAAAGAAAAAAGAGAAAAGAAGAAGACAGAAATGTTCCGAAATTGAGGGTTTTAAGGATTCAAATACCCTTTGCATGAAACCATGGTACATCGACAGTAAAACAATAGGAAGATTTAGCACAAAACCGTCAGAATAACCTCATTAATTTTAAGGGTGAGAAGATACGGTACCGAAAGGTATAAATCAACCAATGTGATAGTGCATGTCATGCAATTTGATATGTTCAGTGTAATGACTATTACCATCAAATTTGCTAATCATCACTTAATGTTTGTGTTGCAAATGAGATGACATGGTAATCCAATTTCTATGTAAACTCTTGCTAGTCTACTAGTGGAAACGAAAAAAATAAGCTAAACAGTGAAACATTGCATACACATAGGAGACAGCATTTCCTTTTTGTTTTTTCTTGACATCGTTGCCTTCAATGCACAGCTCAAAGGAATCTTTGAATGAGCTTGTTCCGAGATTTGATGAAGGCCGACAATTTAGAGTTCAGATGCAAAGATAGTGAGCGAGAGGGTGAAGATTCCCCGGGAGCTTGTTCCAAGAAAGTAAAAGCTCTTTCACTCAAAGGCATGCACACGTGAGATTAGTTTACGATATCCGTCTCAACTCCCATATAAGAAAACCTAGCCCATCGTGTCCTACTTGTTTTTATTATTTTGGTCTTAGTGAAGCAACTCTACACTGTAAAAAAAAAATCAACCTCCCACATCCCTATTGCTCCGTTTCTTCGTTCCTTATATTTTATGTTTTATTCCTTTTAGGAAGCCTAGATAGCACTTGACCCTCCAAACTATCTCGGAGAAACACATCAAGCTCCAAAAAGATAAGCAGACATGAAGTTTGCCACAAAAAAATAAAAATGTAGACATGAAAGTTGGTAGAAATTCTAGTAGGTGGATCTGTTTGGATAGTGATAATAGTAGCAGAAGGGCAAAAATAGAAATAATCGATAAATTATAAGTGTGATGTTAAGAGTAAAAAAACAAGTGTCAAGGCCTTGGCGTCAAACCCATAGCTTATCAAGAGAGAGTTTCCATGAAGAACAAAACAACAACAAACGAGATATGAGGGACATGAGACATATAAGGAGTAGAAATAAGAAAACAAAATATCAAAGCAAAGCAAATGCTAATTTTACATGGATGATATCTTCAAGTATGCACGCTAACCTTTGCAACTGACATTGATCCATCCAATGTCCGGTGTCATCTCCCTCGTCCTTAAATGTCTGATAGAGTTCATTTCTTGATGCACGGTTGCACCACCATCAGAAAGGGGCCCGGCCGGCCGCACCCCGGCCCACCCGTGCCCGTCCACCGGCAACTGGCAATTGGCCATGTTGAGAGGTAAATTGAAGAAGGGCAGCCCGGAGGTCGGGTCAGGGAACGGGTTTCCCCCTCCGCCCCCGCTGCCGCTTCCGCAGTCGCCGCCCGACCCCTGGGGCGCAGGTGGCTGCATCTGCAGTGGTGGCTCCTCCTCCTCGAGCGGGAGCCGCTCGTACGCGACGTTAGTGAATGAGGCGGCGATGACAATCACCGGGCCTGCGGCGAAGAGGGCACCGACGACGTTCCCGCCGACCACCTGCCCCTGGCCTCCGGCAAGGAAGATGGTGAGGCTGGTGGCCCCGGGGGGGGGGGGGAGGGAGGAATGAGCCAGAGAGTGAAAGAATCTCGAAGCGGCCGTGGAGGGTGACGACGGCGCCGGCGGCCGAGGGCTGGCGGAGGCTGACGTTGGTGACGGTGCCGCTGCCGCTGAGGACGCAGATGCCTCGCTGGCGGCGGCGTGCATACGTGGCGATGCATTCGAAGACGTCGCAGCCGCCGCCGACCTCGAGGATGTGGGCCCGGAGGGTGTTGGCGCTCTCCCTGGTGATAATCACGGGTGGCTTGGGCTTGTTCTTCGACCCCGGAGGGCGACCCCGGGGGCGCCGGGACCCCACGTCCCCCGACCCGGCGCCCGCCGCGGTGAGGTCGAGGCCCTGCGGGGCCGGCGACGAGCCCTCATGGTCCGCGGCGCCGGCGAATTGGTCGTTGCCGTTCCCGTTGTGGTCATCATCAGAGTCGGGGTCGTGGCCCTGCTGGAGGTGGAGGTCGGGGCGGTGGTGGAGCTGGTGGACGAATCTGGAGGCGGTGCCTAGATCCAAGCCAGCCATCCAAGAAAAACAGCAGCAATATGAGAGAAATAAATAGCAGGATAGCTGTTTTTTTTAATTGAGAAAAGAGGGCATAGGGTAGGAAATCATATTTAAAAGAGAGTTTTTTTTTTGTTTATTAACATTTAAACAAGAACGAAGGGAGAGGGAAGAAAGAAAAGAAATAGGTGATGATGAAGGAGGAGCCTGTTGAAGGGAGTAGAAAAAGAATGAGGGGATCGAGTGCAGGGAAAGAGAGGGTGAAGGGACAGAGAGAAAGACACAGGTGCGAGGTTTCCCAGGAGTTGATGAAATGGATAAAATAATAGAGAGGGAGAGGGAGAGAGAAAGAGAAAGTGAAAGCGAAAGAGAGGTGGGGAGGAAAAGAGATCAGAGACGCGTGAGCCAGCGTGGGGGAGGAGAGAGATAAGGGTTCATGATATGGTATGGTATGGTATGATATGTCATATAATGTTGATGGCGATGTTTTTGGATTTCATAAATGCCTCAAACTAGGGTTTAGTAGTGTGATAACCAAGGGTTGAGAGAGGTTGACCAAGGGTTAGATTAAGTGGGAGCAAGTGGGCTGGAGGGTACTGCGGCCGTGGGACCCACTCCTCTCTCTCTCGTGTCCTCGCTCTTCTTGCAGGAGGAGCGCAGCTGGCCGAGTCTCGATCGGCTCCTCGATTGCGACGAGGGAGATCCAGCTAGCTAGGGTTTACTTTGCCTGTTTTTATAATATCGGAATGCATATATAGTGCAGACGCCAGCATAAAATATAAGAGAAGACTACTACTGATTTCTAGTTCGTATCATCATTTGAACAAGTCCTTTCCATCAAGCCGAGTTGCCGGTTCCAGTTGTTAGTTTTCAAGAGGTCATATCTTTGAAGACAATGTGAATAACCGAGAGGTTTTTTATTGGTTGGTTCATGTGTAGAATCTTTTTATACGGTCGTCCAAAGGATCATGTTGCCTATTAATTTGGGTCAACTAATTGTTGTTTCATATATAAAAGGGTTTGGAAGATAGCGGTTCTAATATATAGTATCATTTACGGTTTTTTGGGTTTTGTCGGAGGTCAGCAACTATCTTATTGCCGTAGTTTTCACAATAAGTTCGTGTACCAAACTAATCTATCGATTGAAGATGGGTGATCTTCATAATAAGCTTTGTTGCTAATTAGAAGGGGCGGTTGATAGCAAAAAAAAATTAAATGAAGAGTTCAACCAAAGTACCTCCTTTTTGAATAAATTTATAGGTAGCACTAGATTCATGATAATTATAAATTAATTTAAAAATATTATATATTTAAATATTATATATATATATATATAGATATATATATATATATATATATATATATATATATATAATAAAAATATAAGATCTATAAGAAATTATTTATCAAATATGTTATATATAAATAATATTTATATGATATAATATACATATATAATTGCTTATCTGATGTAAGGTCATTGTAAAATTATAGTCATGCTTTATGAATATAAATCTAATTAAATAGATAATCAGATTAAGTATTATTAAATATTTATATAAAATTTAAGAGTAAAATTTAAGATTATCAAACTTTGATAATCTCAAATATCCATCATTCATATGAGAATTTAACTATATTATTTATAATAATTTTAAATTATTAGAATCAAATATTACTGTTCAGGTTATAATATCTAATTATCAAATATAATAATATGTATGGTAATCTCATCATGAACCAAATGATCCCATAAATTTTTTTAATAGATAAATGCCCTTTTAAAATAAAGTACTCTTGTGATGTATCCTTCTACATATATTTGGCTAATAAAAGTTTATCCATCAAATCTCAAGCACCACCTATACATAATGTGAAATTGTATTAATGTGACTAATAAGCAATGCTCACACTGCCATCTAGGAAGGAATTGTCAATTATGGATGTGTATTACATTCATTATAAGCCCTTAGTTACCATTTAATATGTTCAACTAATGTTTATTTTTAAAAAATAATTATCTATTTATAAGTTGATATTGTATGCTCCTTTGATCAATCGTTGCTTGCGAGATAAAAGCCAATCAAATACCAAAACTTCTATTTTGTAAATGTCATTCATGTGTACATATGCTTTCTTCTTGCTTATAAGTAAGCCGTCAATTGAGTAACAATGGTTGATGCAAGTTGGTTGACATAAGAAAACTTATATAAATGAATGGCATATTGATGTGTTTATCCAAAAGTTAGCATTGCAATGGAATGATTTATTTCCATATAACTTATTTAAAATTTTGTGTTTAAAACATGTTTAGGCAAGAAAGAAAAGATTAAAGAATAAGAAGTAAAAATAAAGCTAAAAGTTAAGATTAATTTTTTTTGAAAAAATAGCTTACTAATTATAGAAGTCACGTAACTAAAACATGATATCAGAAATTACTTTTTTTCTAAGAAAGTTAAAATAATAAATTATATCTAATCAATACTTGAAAGAATTTGAAGCTTTCAAAAGGATGAACATAAATTTACTTTAAGATGAAAATATTGAATAATAAAAGAATTATTAAAAACTACTTTACCAGGAATAGATTGTGAGATTTAGTGGTAGCATATGTTTAGTCATATTAATTATGTATATATAAATTTTGGATATTTATATAGGATCAAAATATTCATATATTATCTCCCAATCAATTATTTTAGGTGGGATCCTGAGTTACTATATATATATATATATATATATGGCACCAGAGTTAATATGACTTATAACTTATGTCGACTTAGAGACATTATAAATAAGCTTGTGTTGTTTGTGAATTAATTTAGATTAGATTTGACTTTATATTTACACTAAGATCTCTCAAGGATTTAAATGGAGAGAGTGTGTAAGATTCTATATAGATGCACGTGAAGTCTTATATTGACTAGACAATAGGTAAATCTTGGATATATAGGACTAAGAAATCTAAATATCACACTCTGATTATTTTTAATGAGATATTAAATTATTAAAATGAAAAAAATAAGAAATTACTTCAATACTCAAAAAGAGTTTATGAGCCTTTCGATAGGAATTCATAGATGTTCAATAGTAAAAGAATGTTAGGGTGAGATGTTTAAGATGTGGAGGCTAAGCTCACCTATTACCGTTTTTAGCTGGGGTGTCGTTTTGAGATATTGTAAACTTTGACCTTTTTGCCTACCTACTTATTAAAAAGTAAATGTAAATGACTAATAAGGAAAAAAAAAGATTTACAATATGCAAGAACAAGGTGAGTTAGGCATATTAGTTTGTATAATCAAAGGGCCCTTACTTGACTTAGCGGATCTTTGCCAACCCATTTACTAGTAACCTAAGCTTTTGAATTCAAAGTGAACAAATAACATGATATCAAAGTTAATGATGCTAGTTGTTTAAATCTTCTTCAAGTGATTGTTTACTTAATCAATCTTATTGCCATCCTCACCTCTTCTAGTATTGCTTATCCTTCCACATATATAATCCGCATGACATCAGAAGGACATTAATTAAATAGGTTATACATTATGGACCTATTTCCTTAAACCTCAAGCATTTGAATTCAAGTAATTATATAATAGAACCCATGTGCGAGTTGATTTGTGTGGCTCGTGGACTTAAGAGCTCATTTGGTTGACAAGAAAATGAAAGGAAAACTTTTATTTCCTCATTTTTTTTATCCAATTGGAGAAGAAAGCAAAAATTATGTGTGAAGCCCACACATTTTTTCCTTTTTTTATTAAAATATTTTTTAGAAAAGCTTCTTTTGAAAAAATATCAAATGAGTACCAAGAGAGTTATAATTGCATGGAGATTAAAGAGAACAAAATCTTTGCTTGATAAGATTAAAGTGTTTACCTAATTAGCTCTTAAGGATCAGTTGCAAATAGGAGACATGGTTGAAAGGAAAGGTTGTAATATTAACCCAAGATATCCTTTGCATGAAGCTTCCATAGAATGACCTCTCATCTGCTTCTCTCCTGCCTATTCATCCACTTCCTTTTGGACCATTTTCATTGGTCGTATCTGCATCCACTATAAGATTTTGCCTTTCAGCAATAAATTTTTTTGCAATGAATTTTAAAATTCGTTGGTGAAAGTGGATATTTGCAATGAATACAAATATTCGTTGTTGAAAATTCGTAATTAATTAGAAAGGACTTTCTGTAATGAATATTTTTTGTGGTGATTAAAAATATTCGTTGCTGAATGTTTTAGCGCCACATAATATTCATTTTTGCGGGAAAATTTTTGGCACCAAAAACTTTCAGCAACGAATTACTATTTCTGCTATGAATAAATTCATTATTAAAACTCCGATTATTAGCAACAAACTTTAATTCATTGCAAAAGTTATTTTTTTAAAAAAATAATAAATAATATATTCAACAATGAATATTTTATTTTTTGCAATGAATATCTAATATAAATAAAAATTAATTAAAAAAGTTAATTAGAAGAATCGCCCTAACTACCTCTTCTTTTCATCTACGCCTTACGCGAGTGCGTGGAAAGAAGAAGGGTTAAACCCTATTTCTAAGTAGCCACAGGAGAACTTCATCGCCATCATCGTTGATCCAGGTATGCATCTCTTAATCAAACCCAACACTAGTTAAAGAGAGAAGAGGAAAACTAGGTTGAGTTATCTAGTTTTTCTTCTACCCTAGTTTTCGTTTAAAATAACCCAAACCCTAGCTTCCGAGTCCCGACGTCGTTGTGTTTTGGGGGGGGGGGGGGGGGAATCGTGTCCAGAGAGGGGAAAGCCGGTAACCGACCGGAGGAGGTGACAGGGAGAGAAAAGGGAGCGGGGGCGGCTGGGAAAAATCATGACAGAGATTTGCGGCGGGGGGGGGGGGGGGGCTGAGAAGCATCGTTCCAGGGCATCTGAGAAGCTTGGGAGGGGGGGTTCTCAGCCGTTCCAGGGAGCTTTGGGGGGGGGGGACAAGAAGAAGCATCGTTGGGGGGAGAAACAGGGGCCGTTCCAGGGAGCTTGGGGGGGGGGGGTGTTCTCAGCCGTTCCAGGGAGCTTTGGGGGGGGGGACAAGAAGAAGCATCGTTGAGGGGGGAGAAACAGGGGCCGTTCCAGGGAGCTTGTTGGGGGGGGGGGGTGAAGAAGCATCGTTGGGGGGTTCCAGGGAGCTTGTTGTTTGGGAAGCATCCAGGGAGCTTGTTGGGAGGGGGGAGGAAGAAGGATCGTTGGGGTTCCAGGGAGCTTTGGGGGGGTTTGGGGAAGAAGCATCCAGAGAGCTTGTTGGGAGGGGGGAGGAAGAAGGATCGTTGGGGTTCCAGGGAGCTTTGGGGGGGGGGGGTGAGAAACAGGAGCGGGGAGAAACGGCGGGCCGATCGGAGGAGGGGGGAGAGAAACAGAGACGGGGGGTTTGAGAAACAGGGAGCGGGGAGAAACGGCGGGCCGATCGGAGGAGGGGGGAAGCATCGTGAAAGGGGGGGAGAAACGGCTGAGATCGTGATGGGAAGAGCTGGGGGGGGGGGGGGGGGGGGTCAGGGAGAAATCGTGAGAGCTGGTTGAGGTTGACAGGGAGAAATCGTGAGAGCGGGGGGCTGGTTCCAGGGAGAAATCGTGAGAGCGGGAGCCAGGGAGCTGGTTCCAGGGAGAAATCGTGAGAGCTGGTTGAGGTTGTTGGGGGGGAGGCAAGGCAACAGGAGCTGGTTGAGGTTGATTTGGTTCCAAGTAGCTGAAGCAGACCGAAACTGGGGCATAACAACCCAAGTTATATGGTCATATGGGTACTTGAAATTTCAGAGTTTGGAGAAGAGTCACAGTGTATGACATGGGTAGTTGGGAGCTGGAAAAAGTGATGAGTAGAAGGGATGAAAAACTCATATGTGAATTTTTGACTAGCAGTCATGGGTGAAATGTGGGTTGGTTAATTTTAGTTCACATTATGCATGGTGTTTCAAAGTGTGAAGTGCTTACAAACCATACAACCACAACTTTGATATTTCAGATAATGCTTACATTTTGATTTATTGTTCAATGCCACTACCAATATAAAAGAATTAATGGTTTTGATCAATTGATATGATAACAAATTTATAAATAATGATGGATGTGAAATTTTAGCAGAACTAGTTGACTTATGGCATTTAATTTACATATTCAATTATTTGATTTTTCAAGCAAGGAATTTTTAATGCCAGTAGCATGAAGTATGCCAGGCTATTCAGAAACATTACCAAAGGACTAAGAGCTTTTCTTAATTAAGTTCCATGCTATGCAGAAACATTACCAAAGGACTGGAGCCCTTTCTTAATTAAGTGCCTGCTGATCTAGTGCAGCGTGTAATTATTTGAACCTTATCGTATGTGACATGCAGCACCCAAAACTATCTTCTTGAATTCATATTCCCTTAATCTTATTATTTTCTCCAAGCTTGATCTGGACACATGCCTAGATCCTCCAAACTTTGGGGACGATGGCCAACCAACCAAATCAACCAACTAATACCAGAATCATGCATTATCCATATAAAAGTTAATAATGGAATGTCTTGTAATTAGATACTAAAGGAATGTGCAGTTTTTTTCATCCAAATTAACAATGAATGAAATGCACAACATTGATCAGAATCATTGTCTGAAATTTGTTGTTATGGACTTGATATTCCTTGGAATTATTGGAATTGCTTTGAAAATATTGGATATGCAAGTTTATTGTTGAAATGGATTTAAATTGTTAATGTGTTGATTTTTTGATATGTAATCGCTAATTTAATTTTCTTCTAGGATGATTGGGATATTGATCTGACAGATAAAAGGATAAGAGATATTATTGACAAGCAATTAAACGAGGCTTGGAAGCAACAAAAGCACAGGTTTTATGCTTGGTACTTGCAAAAGGAGATGGACAAGCTCTCAGATGCAGATGCTTACGCAAAGCCTCATCCATATTGTAAACCTGAAGATTGGAAGTTCTTAGTCAAAAATTGGAGGTCAAAAGAATGGCAGGTATGATTATTTGATTACATTATTTTATTGAGTCATGAATTTCTTATGTGTTCATTTGCTAGATTTTCATGCTTCAAAGTTATTAGTTATCTCTTTTTTTATTATAGGAAAGGCGAGAGAAGAATATTAAGAACCTCCGCAATAGAAAGACAAAGACTAAGAATGGATCAGTGACAACAGCAAACCATCATGTTCGTCGCAATAGGAATGTCGCTGTTGATAATATCAAAAGTTGGAAGGAGCTTCGTCATGACGAGAAGACAGACAAGTGGACATCCGACATATGTCGAGACCAATATGTAAGTATTTAATTCTAAATTATGATGTTTTGTCCATATTATTGTTATGGAAATGATATCTTTTTTTTCATTTCATATTTTTCTCTGATAGGCCCAGATGATGACATATAAGAATGACTTAGAGAACCAGCTCACTGACCTTCAAATTATGGAGAAGGTTTTGGGGCCTCGATCAGCATATGCTCCAGGATGGTCGCGTATTCAAACTAGTCGTCAATTAGGGGAGAGACAGTTTGTTGAATCTTCTACGATCCACAATGTCGATCGACCCTCTTATGATGAGCTTGTTCAGCAGCTTCAGCAAGCCAACGAAAAGATCGGCACCATGTCCTCAGTGCTAGAGAATGTTATGGCCCGCATGACTGCGATTGAGACTTCACAGGTTACATCGTCGAGCAACCCTCCACCTTCATCTTCCACTGACATCTTGGATGAGAGAGATTGAGTTGTATCTTCCACTGACATCTTGGATGAGAGAGATTGAGTTGTCTATGCATTGTTCACTCTTTTATCTTTTTTTTAAGCTGATATCAAATACTTTACTTTGGTTTAAAACATTTCGATTGTATTTTGGATTTTGGACTTTGTTGATGTATTTATTAATGCTATTTAGTTTCATGAACTTTAATTTAGAGTCATTCGTAACTAATTTGGCTTTCCACAACGAATTTAATATTAGGAACAAGTTATAATTGCAATAATTTTAAATGAATTTGCAATGAAAATAAAATTATTTAGCAACGATCTCTTTTCAGCAATGAAATTAAGTTCGTTGCAGAAACTCATATTCAGTAACAAATTTAACTAAAAAAAACATTCGTTGCAGCAAACATTTAGCAATGAATTTTGTTTCAGCAACCAAAATAAATTTATTGCAGAAACTCGACTTCAGTAACGAATTATCGTATTTTTTTTGAAAGTAGTAGCAACGAATTTTCTAGATTCCGCAACGAAATATTTTCGTTGCAAAAGATAGACTTTCTGTAACGAATTGTATTCATTGCTAAAAGTAGTGATTTGAGCTTCAGCAACCAACTTTCTGTAACGAATCGTAACGAATATAAATTCATTGCGAAAAGTTTTCCGCAACGATTTTAGCACTTTCAGCAATGACAAAAATTCATTGTTGAAAGCCAAAAATCTTGTAGTGATCCAATCCAATCTAAAGGATCTCCATTGCTTATGGTCTGACTAGAGAAATCCCCAAGCTTGGTTGCCTTGCTTTAGATCGACTTATCCTTTTCTTTGGGAGCATATTGGGAGAGAAAAGAATTCTAAGTTTTTTCAACCAAGACCTCTTCTTTTCAAGTGGTAGTCAGCAAAATCTTATTCCTCTTTCACTTCTGGGGTCTTAAGATCAACTTATCTTTTTTTTTTTTTTTGGGAGCATATTCAGAAAGAAAGGAATTCTAATTATTTTTTTTAATTTAAACCTTTTTTTCTCAAGTGGTAATCTACAGAATCCTATTTGTCTTTCACTCTTGGGTTTATTTTCTGATCAAGGGTTCAACCATAGAGGGACACCATTATCTGAATTCTTTCATCCTGATCCCTTCTTAACTAGCAATTATGCATTCTTTTTGCTTATAATTCCTTCCCAATAAATCTATTGGAGTCCTCTTCTCTATTTTCAGTCATTGATCAAAGATATCACCAAGCTTAGTGCTTTTTTGTTTTTACCTTCCTGCTAAAAGCAATTTGAGAGGAGTAGCTAGCTGCTTGATGGTACATGAAGCTCACAATCAAAATAAAACTTAAAAGAAAAAAATCTTTATGTACCGAATGAGATATAATAAGAGCTGTATCATACTACATGATTAATGCATGATACATATGCATGCATGCATCGTACGTCAACCGTCAAACATGATGTATGCATTCGGTGCACAAATTTTTTTTTTTTCAAATTTAAAACCTCTTTACATGTCTTACCAAACTCGAAGCGGGGCCTATAAGCGCTCGTTACTCTACTCCTGACAGTATGATACAAGGTCTCTACGGCATAACATACACCAAGATAATCGAGACGCAAGGCGCGGACTTGTGACCCCAAGTAATATACTTACAATCATGCTACTCACATCTCGATGCTTCAAGTACAGTGAATGCCGAACCAGACCAATTTAACGGTCCGGGACGTGTCAGACTCCCTGTGATCCAGTCAACATCGATGCCTCCCATAGATCGCACGTGCCAACACTGGTGAAAATCTCCAGGACCATTTGCTTTGCCCAGAAGGAACGGCCATCCGACCAACCAACGACTCTCTCTCTCTCTCTCTCTCATGCAGAAATTTATCCGAACTCCTTCCTAAGTTTCGTCTCCCCTACCTGTTAAATGATTGGGGGAACCACCCCCTCTACCTCCGTCCCTCCCGTGGCACAACCGTAAACTTCTCCGCCTTCTGTGCTGGTGGCCCGTAGCAAAATTATTAGGAATCTGCCATCCGGAGTCGCCTTCAAGTCCCCAAGCAACAAAACAAAACAACGCGCAAATAATACACGACACTTGCCCTAGCGTGTGCAATATCAGGAGAGAGTCGTAAGAAAGCACCAAGTTTCCCAACTAATGAGGAAAGGAAAAAAAAAAAAAAAACCATTGCTTTTGTCCTGATATTAGTCAGCAAAAAAAAAAGAGAATAAAATAACAAGATCATAATGAAAAATATCATTTAACATTCCTTGATTATAATTTGAATTTAAAGATAATTTATTTAGATAGGCAGTGAGATTGTTCAATAGTGATTGTTATTCGCTTTATATAATGTTGATTATGATTCAAAATAATAGTCAATATTTATGCATCCTTTACAGTAGGGGCTTCAGAAGGCAACTTCACAGTCACAATGGATTGCATTGCGGCGACACCTTTCGTGTATTAATTGAAATAATATAATTGATGAAGTTAGCACCGTTGGACGCGTTAAACCTGCCGCCATCCACCATTGCATCATTCAATTCAATTCTAATTCTCCCTTCCTGCCTCTCCACGCATTGTAACCAAAAACCCTCGCGAAAACACAATTCAAAGACGGTGGGCTGTCCTGCAGACAATTTTTTACCCCAAGTGAAGTCAAAATAAAAATATATAGGATTCCTCTCGATCGCCTCCGAACTCCGCCACCATCGCCCGCGCCCACAAGCAACCGACGACGAGGCGGATCACGACAAGCCACCATATCCCAACTCGGCTCGAGCCGAGCCACCGGCGAGTCGAGAATCACGTGCGGTCTCCCAGGTCAAACAACCACGTACCCCCACCAGAGGCACCGCTTGGCTGTCGACCGCGGGCTGGCTGTCGCTTTCCTCGCGAATCCCCCCACCCCTGCCCGCATTTCCCGGGCAGCCGGAGACACCCATCCCTCACGCTCGCGCACCCCACCACCCTCACCGCCCCTCCGTCCGTCCATCCAAAACCCTAACCCTAACCCTAGGATAAAGAAGACAGATCGAGGCGAAGAGACCCCGGGTTTTAGGGCTGGGCTCGCTCGCCCTCTGACACCGGGCGTCGCTGCAGTCGACCGAATCCGATCTGATCCGTCTAGCAATCCCCCAGTCAACGTCACCATCCTATGTACTCGTCATCGCGTGGCAAGGCAATAGCAAGGGTCGTACGATACGCCTCTCTGCGGTGCAACCACCGCACTTAGGCTTATCTTGTCGTGCACAGATCATGAACTCGTCCAAGTTCATGCATACGATTGGTAGCCCATAAGTAACGCGATCGAGGTGATGCTATGTAATCAGTTTCTTCTCAGAGAAGAACATATGTAGGCCTAAAAGATCAAAAAAAAAAAAAAAAAAAAAACGGACAGCTAAGTGTAGCTAAAAATAAATAATTAGTGTGCCTGGCTGACAAAGATATATATATATAAAGATTAATTGATACGGATTAAGGAAGGGAGGGGTTAGCATTAGCATATGATGATGATGGCCCTTGGAAAAGAGTTTCTTCACTACTATTGTTGCGTTTGTTAATTTTTATTAAAAAATCGCAGATTAGACAACCGTACGTGTTAAGGTTATGAATATATAATAAAGATATATTAATCATAAGGATGGAGTATTTAAACGTAAAGGGAATACGCTTGACTGGATGAGGGGTGTCTAGCTATTGTGCAAACTTAATTACCTTCCTATAATAAATAACAGCTTATGTTAAACTTGGTTTCTGCGCAAGGGGATAAGAACGTGCTTGTCCAAAAGATGTATTATTGCTTTGTTTATTCTTAGTTGATGTCAATGGTGCTGCCAACTTCTTGAGGGGAGTAAAATTTAAAGATCTTGTCTGATTCGTGGTTGCGGTATTGGAGACAGGTGAGCTATGGTGGCACGAGATCTTACGCGTGCATCGTTATTTTCACCGCTTTTGACCAGTTTTTAAAATGCATCAAATCCTGGGGGTTAACTCTCCCTGTAAGTGCGATCTGCCATTGGAGGGTAACTTGCACCCGTTTATCGCCTTTAGCTTTAAGAAATTAAGCGAATAAGATATGCCTCAATGGCATGATGTTTTGGCCATAAAAGATACGTTTAAACGTTTAACTGCTATATATTAATTTGGCTGTTAAGTCCGAACATTGCCATTAGATTGCCCTCCAACCAATCTATAGCTAGTTCCTAACATGAGTTCAGCTCGCAAAGCAGCTAATTCCCACGCCTGTAATTCGATGGCTAATTTCCTTGTTTTTTTCAACTCCCTCGTAACCTTTACGTACGTTACCATAGTTTCAAGAATCATCCACATAACTAGACTAAACATGGTAAACATCGAATTAAAAGTTTAAAATCATATCCACTTGGAAATGAGCGGATTAATAGAGTCCATTGAAAATGGCTTCACCTTTCTTATTTAATTTATGTTCATAAAGTTTCTAAATGCACTCCTATGAGCCAATGGACATAATTAATCCTAGATTCCTTTTATTAAAAAAATAGAAAAGCACTTGAGGTATCCAAACAAGTTTTAAAATAAGCACTTGATGGTAGTGGTGATTGAAAATTTAAATAAGAGCTGCTTTCTTCTATAATTTATGTCTTTTCCTTGTTTATCATGAAGTGTATTGGACAATTGAATGCCTAAACCTTGGAAGATTCCTACATTCAATCATTCAATGATGAGATACTTTCTCAAGGCTTTCGAAGAAAACAACCTATAGATAATGGCACACTAACCTGTATGTTGGTAGCGGAAAGTTACTTCTATATGTGTTATTTTTTGTTAGCTTTAGCCCTTTATCTGAAAACTTTTAATATATTAGAATAAGTGACTGTTTTACAAACATTTTATATTCATCAACATAGAAGCTTATGTTTTAAAACCACTTATTAAGAATCATTAAGTCAAATAGTAAAATATTTAAGTATCTATAAAGAAATAATGGCATCTTGATAAAATTATCTTAGGACAATAAAAGATGACTATTTACAACGCTTTTTTATCGTTTGTTGCCTGAACTTGGATATGTATTTGGTTTATATAATATTCTTACTGTAATTTAAATGTCGTTGATGCTAAGCGCACAACAAAATGTAGTTTTATAAAACTTTTGATCATGTATTTAGATTATATCAATAATCCAACCACAAAGACCATTTTGGAGGCTATCGATCTGTAATGAAACCAGATATAGACAAAAGGAATAGAGGATAAGAATATATATATCAAAATAATGCTGTACTCATCATTCCCTTATGATAGTTCTAATGAATTTCAGTTACAAACACTGACCACTAAAGGAACCTCAAACCTATGTATATGTTCTTGGTCAAATAGGATTAAACATTAACTTTATTAATTATCTTTAGCTCGACTGAACGTAAATTAGAAAGTGGTCCGTAATCATTACCATGTCCTAATTATTCTGAGGGAAAGGGTTCCTAGCAAAGAGTAGTATTCGATCTTATATAGCGACTTTTGTTAGGTCAGTCCCTTCTTGAATTGGAATAGTACTGTTAAGGTATCAATTAAATACAGGTAGATTCATGTCACATAGGAACCAAAACGAATGAGACGTTCAATCAAATAGCAGTTCCATATCTCCTTGTTGGCAGGCTGTATGAAGTGAATATCTAGGAAAGTGAAGAATCAGCTACTGTAACATATGATAAAGCATAACAGCCAAATGGATAGCTAATGAGCGAGTACATAGGCTGAGGCATCGGTGCAATGTGTTTTGAATGTCTATATATCACCTTCCAGAGGGCTTTGGACTAACCGTGAAAAGGACATTGTTAATGTTTCCTTTGAGACGTTAAACACTAAAGATTAGGGAGCACGGGGCAGCTCATCAAATCCATAGAAAAGCTAAGCTAAAATCAAAAGCTTGGAGGTACCCTCTTCAGCAAGGTCCACATAAACCACCTTCCGCTAGGCTGGCGGCAACCCTACCTAATCATGTCGCCGCTTCATTAACAGCAAACTTATCATAAAATTTAGCTGACAAACCAACTCTTTAATTATATTTTAGACCATGTTTGCATCGGCCAGGATGGAAACCCATATATTACAATTGAACTTTCACTTATTGTTCCATTAGAATAGATTATTGTATCGTGACATGGGACCCTACAATGATAATCATTCACGACACCTATGACAATATAGATTCAATTGAGTGGAAACTTTAAGCAACCAGAAGATAAATTAATGAAATCTTTAGATAATCTGGGATCCATTACGAGACCACCCTTTTGATTGAAAATGATTGCTTCGTCACTTTATCACCTTATTTAACAAGCTGTTTAGCTGGCATCTCTCTCTCTCTTTCTCACGCGCGCACACACATTCATGAACAAGAACAAAGAACTGACCTAGAGAAAGAAGTCCAAGAACGAAGTCTTCAGATGTATACGTCACCTTTAGATCCAACTTATGATAGCTACAATTCACCTTGAGTGGTTACAACCATCTTGCAACTTTGGGTAATGCCGGCACTTGCGGTTGTTACATGACCACTTTATAATGTGCATTGAGCTAAAAGCTTTCAACATTGGTATCAGAGCAGCACTCACCTGTATGATTCTTTTTGTAAGATAACAAAAAAAAAAGAGGAAGATCTCATACCCATTCAACAAAAAGCTTCCAAGTAGATTCTTCTATGCTTGAGGATTTAACATCCAAAATATCATGGTGTTGAGTCAGACACTAGCTCCAGAATCCATGAACCTGTTGCTATACTAATTGGTATCAAATTGAATATGATACAAACTACAGACTCTGGTCCCAAGTTGTAGAGATGTATATCTCTGGAAAAGACAAGTTGGGATACATAAATGGAGAACTTCCACAGCCACCAGAAACAGATCCTACCTTTAGAAAATGGAGAACTAAAATGCAGTGGTGAAGGGATGGCTAATCAATTCTATGGATCCAAACCTAATTAGAAATTACATCAAATTTCCAATGGCAAAGGCAGTCTGGGATGCTATTGCAACAACATATTTTGATGGCACTGACACCTCACAAGTCTACAATCTCAAGAGGAAAGTAACAAGACTCAAACAAGGTTGAAGATCAATCGAGACATATTACAACACTCTTCAAGGCCTTTTGAGAGAAATTGATTTTCGGCATCCAAATCCTATGAAATGTAAAGCTGATATACAAAAATATGATTCTATGATCCAAGAAGATAGAGTTTATACTTTTCTGGATGGACTTATGATTACTTGGACAAGATTCGAGCTGATGTGCTTCAACTTCAACCTTTCCTTGTAAGACTTAATTTAAACATATTGATCACGATATCATATATTATTATGATCGATAATTACCTCCAACCATTATTATTAATGGTCTATCCGATGAGGGTAAGGAATTCGATCTTCCTTTCTTTAGGGATCTTGAACTTCATCCTTCGATGAATCTTGATTGATCTTCCTCCTCCTCGCGATGGATCTTGATTGAGTTCTTCTAATCAACGAGCCATCGCATTCTGATGGTGTATGCCCTCAGGATGTGCTCTTGATCATGGACTCAATGCCAATGCCTCCGCTTATTAGGTTTTCCTTTCGATAACCCTGTTGAAAACTTTAGGAAGGGTCCCTTTTTATACTCAATTCCTTCACCGCATGCTCCCATCAAGCAAGCGTTCAAATATTAAAGGGGGGGCTGTTATCACTTCTTAATTGGAGAAACGCTAGTTAATAAAATAAGGACCATTAAAAGGCGGGTTATTACATTCTCCCACTTGGTCCGTATATTTTATCAACACTGAACAAGAAACTAAATACATGAATCATAGCGATAGGTCCTCTATAATTGAGTATTATCTTCTATGTATTACAATGCATTCAATTTCTTTACCACTATTCCAAATGTGACAACATAACATAATGAATAAACCATATGTTTATTCAGAGTCCAAAAGAAAAGTTTGTCATTTCTCAAAAGTCATATAACGTGTACACCTGAATGAGAAATAAACAAATGATTGAAATAAGAGTTTCTTTGTACAAATTGTTATCCATACAATTATATCATGGAACCAACTCCCATTCTTATCACATGATCCTTAAAATTCTTAATTGGCATGCCTTTAGTCAAAGGATCAGCTATCATCAATTCAGTGCTAACGTGTTCTATGACCACTTTGTTTTCTTTAACACGTTCTCTTATGGCTAAATACTTAATGTCGATATGTTTACTTCGACTACCACTCTTATGGTTTTAGCCAAAAATACAGCAGCTGAATTGTCACAGTATAGTTTAATTGGCCTAGTAATAGAGTCAACAATTCTAAGCCCTGAGATGAAACTCTTCAACCATACACCTTGCGATGTAGCCTCAAAACAAGCAACGAACTCCGCTTCCATAGTAGAGGTAGCAGTCAAAGTCTGCTTTGCACTCCTCCATGATATGGCTCCACCAGCTAACATAAATATAAATCCTGATGTTGATTTTTGAGAATCAACGCAGCCAGCAAAGTCCGAATCTGAGTAGCCCTCTATCTCCAAATGATCAGTTTGTCTATACATGAGCATGTAGTCCTTGGTCCCTTGAAGATACCTCATGACCTTTTTAGCAGCTCTCTAGTGGTCTAAACCTGGATTACTCTGATATCTTCCCAACATTCCTACTGCAAATGCAATGTCAGGTCTTGTGCAAACCTGAGCATACATTAGGCTTCCAACAGCTGAAGCATATGGAATGTTGTGCATCTGTTTCCGTTCAAGTTCATTTTTAGGGCACTGGTTCAAAGCGAACTTGTCACCCTTCACTATAGGTGCAACACTTGGTGAACAATTTTTCATCCGAAATCTCTCCAAGACTTTATTGATATAAGTTTCTTGAGACAATCCCAAAATGCCTCAAGATCTTTCTCTATGGATCTTAATGCCAATGACATAAGATGCCTCACTCATATCTTTCATATCAAAATTTTTGGAGAGAAATTGTTTCACCTCATATAGAAACCCTTTATCATTGGTTGCAAGTAGAATGTCATCCACATATAGGACCAAGAAACAAATTTTGCATCCATACAATTATATCATGGAACCAACTCCCATTCTTATCACATGATCCTTAAAATTCTTAATTGGCATGCGATAACAATTTGTACAAAGAAACTCTTATTTCAATCATTTGTTTATTTCTCATTCAGGTGTACATGTTATATGACTTTTGAGAAATGACAAACTTTTCTTTTGGACTCTGAATAAACATATGGTTTATTCATTATGTTATGTTGTCACATTTGGAATAGTGGTAAAGAAATTGAATGCATTGTAATACATAGAAGATAATACTCAATTATAGAGGACCTATCGCTATGATTCATGTATTTAATTTCTTGTTCAGTGTTGATAAAATATACGGACCAAGTGGGAGAATGTAATAACCCGTCGCCTTTTAATGGTCCTTATTTTATTAACTAGCGTTTCTCCAATTAAGAAGTGATAACAGCCCCCCTTTAATATTTGAACGCTTGCTTGATAGGAGCATGCGGTGAAGGAATTGAGTATAAAAAGGGACTCTTCCTAAAGTTTTTAACAGGGTTATCGAAAGGAAAACCTAATAAGCGGAGGCATTGGCATTGAGTCCCTGATCAAAAGCACATCCTGAGGGCATACACCATCAGAATGCGATGGCTCGTTGATTAGAAGAACTCAATCAAGATCCATCGCGAGGAGGAGTCAAGATCCATCGAAGGAAGAAGTTCAAGATCCCTAAAGAAAGGAAGATCAAGATCCCGTGCAGCTGATTCAAGGAAGATCAAATTCCTTACCCAGATCGAATTCCTTACCCTCATTGGATAGACCATTAATAATAATGGCTGGAGGTAATTATCGATCATAATAATATATTGATATCGTGATCAATATGTTTAAATTAAGTCTTACAAAATTGGTTAATCTATATGCATATAATGTCATGTGATCAATATGATGTTGATTAATTGAGGAGTAGCCATAGCATCTTTGATTAATCAAAATTATATATTGAGTTGCAAAGATCACATAAGGTTAGATGACATTAATTGTGACTAATTATATTAATGTAATGAATCTTATCCCACAGAATTTTTGTTGCACTAATATAATTAATTAGGATGCGATAACAAATTATTTTCTTAATTACCCACAGAATTAAGAAAGGAATATAATTTGTTAGTCACATCATTAAGCTAATGAGTCTATTTGAGTATAATAACTTAGCCCACAGGTAGTTATTGTATGTTATTGATTCATGTTATTGCATGTTTACATTGGTAAAACATGACATCAAGTTATATGCCTCAAATTCAATTACATGAACATGATTTTATTTTTATGCAGCTAATTTGCCTGTTAATATTTCTGATATGAAATGTGACATTCCGATTTAAGTGGTGATAATTATAAATTATGGAAGGAGAGAATTCTTCTTCAATTAGGGTGCATGGATATTGACTATGCTATCAGGAAGGATGAACCACATTCAGTTACATCTACTAGCACTCAGGCTGAGATTGCTGCGTATGAACGATGGGAACGGTCCAATCGCCTCAGTATGATGTTCATACGTACTAAAATTTCTGCTAGTATACGTGGTTCAATTCCTGAGTGCAAAAATGTCAAGGAACTTTTGAAGGCTATTGATGCACAATTTGAGTCTTCAGATAAGGCAATGGCTAGCACCCTAATGACAAAATTATCATCAATGAAGCTCACTACGGTTGGAGGTGTGCGTGAGCACATCATGAAGATGAGGGACATTGCGGCTCAGTTGAAATCCCTAGAGGTTGAGATGTCAGAATCTTTCTTGGTGCACTTTATTTTGAGCTCACTCCCACAGCAATATAGTCCCTTCAAAATATCTTACAATACACATAAGGACAAATGGTCAATTAATGAACTTCTGACCATGTGTGTTCAAGAGGAAGGGAGGCTGATTTTAGAAATGGGAGAAAGTGCACATTTAGTCACTCAGAGAAAGACTAAAGCTCCCAAAGCCAAACGCAAAGGAAAGGGTAAAGTATCCATCCATACAGAAGACAAGAAGGAGTCCAAGTGCTTCTTTTGCAAGAAGAAAGGGCATATAAAGAAAGATTGTCTCAAATTCAAAGCTTGGCTTGACAAGAAAGGTACTCTAACCTCATTCGTATGTCATGAATCCAATTTGGTTATATGTCATAACACATGGTGGATTGATTCTGGTTCTACAATCCATGTTTCAAATACCTTGCAGGGTTTTCTAAATCAAAGGAAACCATTGGGAAGTGAACAAAGCATCTATTCAGGAAACAAGATGGGTTCACATGTGGAAGCAATTGGAACGTGCAGACTTATTTTACATTCTGGTTTTGTTTTGGATTTGGAAAAGACATTTTATATTCCAAGTTTCTCTAGAAATTTGATTTCAGTGTCAAGGCTTGTACCAGCAGGATACTCCTTTAATTTTAATAAAAGCTCTGTTGATTTATTTTATAAATCTAAGCTTATTGGGAATGGTACATTGTCAGACAATCTTTTCCAAATCAATTTGAAAAATAATACCACCTATAATGTGATGCACGCCCAAACTGGTATGAAAAGATGTGTTATAAATGAGAATTCCTCTATTTTGTGGCATCGGAGATTAGGTCATATCTCCATTGAGAGAATTAAAAGATTAGTAAAAGATGGAGTACTTGATACTCTTGATTTTACTGATTTTGACACTTGTGTGGACTGCATAAAGGGAAAGCAAACCAACAAGTCCAAGAAAAATGCCAAGAGAAGTTCGGAAATACTGGAGATCATACATACGGATATCTGTAGCCCAGATATGGATTCGTATGGTCAGAGATACTTCATCTCATTTATTGATGACTATTCACGATATATGTATCTCTACCTACTTCATAATAAGAACGAAGCATTAGATGCCTTTAAGGTATTTAAGGCAGAAGTAGAGAAACAATGCGGCAAGCAAATTAAAATCGTGAGGTCAGATAGAGGTGGAGAATATTATGGTAGATACACTGAGAATGGACAAGCACCTGGTCCGTTTGCTCGGTTTCTTGAAGAAAATGGAATTGTTGCACAATACACCATGCCAGGGTCTCCTGACCAAAACGGTGTAGCTGAAAGGAGAAACCGGACATTATTGGACATGGTAAGGAGCATGATTGTCAGCTCTAACTTACCTAAATCCTTGTGGACTGAAGCTCTTAAAACTGCTGCGTATATATTGAATCGGGTTCCAACCAAGGCTGTTTCCAAAACGCCATTTGAGTTATTTAAAGGTTGGAAACCAAGTCTGCAACATATACGTGTTTGGGGATGCCCATCTGAAGTAAGAGTCTATAATCCACAAGAAAAGAAACTAGACCCAAGGACTATTAGTGGATACTTTATTGGATATGCTGAGAAGTCCAAGGGTTATAGATTTTATTGTCCATCTCACAGCACTAGGATTGTGGAATCAAGAAATGCAAAATTTCTTGAGAATGACTTGATCAGTGGGAGTGATCAATCTCAGTATTTGGCTTCTTCTGAGAAAGATCATTCAGTTATTCCAGCTTCCACTTCAAGTGAGGGATTGGTTGTTATTTATAGCACTCCTCAAACTCAATTAAGTGCCCAACAACCAGTCATTGAGATTTCACAAGCTGATGGTAATCTAGAAGATCGTGTTGTTCATCAACAATCAGTTGTGCAAGATACTCCTCAAGAGGTCATTGACACAACATTAAGAAGATCAACTAGAATAAAGAAATCAGCAATTCCTAGTGATTATGTTGTGTATCTACATGAATCTGACTATAACATTGGAGCCGAAAATGATCCTGAAACGTTTTCACAAGCCATGAGTTCTAAGGAATCAAACTTGTGGTTCAATGCCATGAAAGACGAGATGGAATCTATGGCATCTAATCGAGTCTGGGATCTTGTTGAGTTGCCTGATGGTGTAAAAGCCATTGGATGTAGATGGATCTTCAAAATAAAGAAAGACTCACAAGGCAACATTGAGAGATATAAAGCAAGACTCGTTGCCAAAGGATTCACTCAGAGGGAAGGAATCGACTACACGGAGACATTTTCTCCTGTATCCAAGAAAGACTCTCTCCGAATAATTATGGCATTGGTAGCTCATTTTGATTTTGAGTTACATCAAATGGATGTGAAGACCGCATTCCTTAATGGAGATCTAGAGGAAGAGGTTTACATGAAACAGCCTGAAGGATTTTCCTCTAGTGATGGTGAGCATTTGGTTTGCAAGCTTAAGAAATCCATATATGGATTGAAACAAGCCTCACGTCAGTGGTATTTAAAATTTCATGATGTGATCTCTTCCTTTGGTTTTGAAGAGAACATCATGGATCAATGTATATACCAGAAGGTTAGTGGGAGCAAAATTTGTTTCTTGGTCCTATATGTGGATGACATTCTACTTGCAACCAATGATAAAGGGTTGCTATATGAGGTGAAACAATTTCTCTCCAAAAATTTTGATATGAAAGATATGAGTGAGGCATCTTATGTCATTGGCATTAAGATCCATAGAGAAAGATCTCGAGGCATTTTGGGATTGTCTCAAGAAACTTATATCAATAAAGTCTTGGAGAGATTTCGGATGAAAAATTGTTCACCAAGTGTTGCACCTATAGTGAAGGGTGACAAGTTCGCTTTGAACCAGTGCCCTAAAAATGAACTTGAACGGGAACAGATGCACAACATTCCATATGCTTCAGCTGTTGGAAGCCTAATGTATGCTCAGGTTTGCACAAGACCTGACATTGCATTTGCAGTAGGAATGTTGGGAAGATATCAGAGTAATCCAGGTTTAGACCACTGGAGAGCTGCTAAAAAGGTCATGAGGTATCTTCAAGGGACCAAGGACTACATGCTCATGTATAGACAAACTGATCATTTGGAGATAGAGGGCTACTCAGATTCGGACTTTGCTGGCTGCGTTGATTCTCGGAAATCAACATCAGGATTTATATTTATGTTAGCTGGTGGAGCCATATCATGGAGGAGTGCAAAGCAGACTTTGACTGCTACCTCTACTATGGAAGCGGAGTTCGTTGCTTGTTTTGAGGCTACATCGCAAGGTGTATGGTTGAAGAGTTTCATCTCAGGGCTTAGAATTGTTGACTCTATTACTAGGCCAATTAAACTGTACTGTGACAATTCAGCTGCTGTATTTTTGGCTAAAAACCATAAGAGTGGTAGTCGAAGTAAACATATCGACATTAAGTATTTAGCCATAAGAGAACGTCTTAAAGAAAACAAAGAATTAAAAGATTAGTAAAAGATGGAGTACTTGATACTCTTGATTTTACTAATTTTGACACTTGTGTGGACTGCATAAAGGGAAAGCAAACCAACAAGTCCAAGAAAAATGCCAAGAGAAGTTCGGAAATACTGGAGATCATACATACGGATATCTGTAGCCCAGATATGGATTCGTATGGTCAGAGATACTTCATCTCATTTATTGATGACTATTCACGATATATGTATCTCTACCTACTTCATAATAAGAACGAAGCATTAGATGCCTTTAAGGTATTTAAGGCAGAAGTAGAGAAACAATGCGGCAAGCAAATTAAAATCGTGAGGTCAGATAGAGGTGGAGAATATTATGGTAGATACACTGAGAATGGACAAGCACCTGGTCCGTTTGCTCGGTTTCTTGAAGAAAATGGAATTGTTGCACAATACACCATGCCAGGGTCTCCTGACCAAAACGGTGTAGCTGAAAGGAGAAACCGGACATTATTGGACATGGTAAGGAGCATGATTGTCAGCTCTAACTTACCTAAATCCTTGTGGACTGAAGCTCTTAAAACTGCTGCGTATATATTGAATCGGGTTCCAACCAAGGCTGTTTCCAAAACGCCATTTGAGT
The DNA here is from genome assembly GCA_900491605.1 of Calamus simplicifolius. NCBI lineage: Eukaryota > Viridiplantae > Streptophyta > Magnoliopsida > Arecales > Arecaceae > Calamus > Calamus simplicifolius. The sequence goes on along the minus strand of UESW01001734.1, from coordinate 117,458 downwards.
TATTTAAAGGTTGGAAACCAAGTCTGCAACATATACGTGTTTGGGGATGCCCATCTGAAGTAAGAGTCTATAATCCACAAGAAAAGAAACTAGACCCAAGGACTATTAGTGGATACTTTATTGGATATGCTGAGAAGTCCAAGGGTTATAGATTTTATTGTCCATCTCACAGCACTAGGATTGTGGAATCAAGAAATGCAAAATTTCTTGAGAATGACTTGATCAGTGGGAGTGATCAATCTCAGTATTTGGCTTCTTCTGAGAAAGATCATTCAGTTATTCCAGCTTCCACTTCAAGTGAGGGATTGGTTGTTATTTATAGCACTCCTCAAACTCAATTAAGTGCCCAACAACCAGTCATTGAGATTTCACAAGCTGATGGTAATCTAGAAGATCGTGTTGTTCATCAACAATCAGTTGTGCAAGATACTCCTCAAGAGGTCATTGACACAACATTAAGAAGATCAACTAGAATAAAGAAATCAGCAATTCCTAGTGATTATGTGTATCTACATGAATCTGACTATAACATTGGAGCCGAAAATGATCCTGAAACGTTTTCACAAGCCATGAGTTCTAAGGAATCAAACTTGTGGTTCAATGCCATGAAGGACGAGATGGAATCTATGGCATCTAATCGAGTCTGGGATCTTGTTGAGTTGCCTGATGGTGTAAAAGCCATTGGATGTAGATGGATCTTCAAAATAAAGAAAGACTCACAAGGCAACATTGAGAGATATAAAGCAAGACTCGTTGCCAAAGGATTCACTCAGAGGGAAGGAATCGACTACACGGAGACATTTTCTCCTGTATCCAAGAAAGACTCTCTCCGAATAATTATGGCATTGGTAGCTCATTTTGATTTTGAGTTACATCAAATGGATGTGAAGACTGCATTCCTTAATGGAGATCTAGAGGAAGAGGTTTACATGAAACAGCCTGAAGGATTTTCCTCTAGTGATGGTGAGCATTTGGTTTGCAAGCTTAAGAAATCCATATATGGATTGAAACAAGCCTCACGTCAGTGGTATTTAAAATTTCATGATGTGATCTCTTCCTTTGGTTTTGAAGAGAACATCATGGATCAATGTATATACCAGAAGGTTAGTGGGAGCAAAATTTGTTTCTTGGTCCTATATGTGGATGACATTCTACTTGCAACCAATGATAAAGGGTTGCTATATGAGGTGAAACAATTTCTCTCCAAAAATTTTGATATGAAAGATATGAGTGAGGCATCTTATGTCATTGGCATTAAGATCCATAGAGAAAGATCTCGAGGCATTTTGGGATTGTCTCAAGAAACTTATATCAATAAAGTCTTGGAGAGATTTCAGATGAAAAATTGTTCACCAAGTGTTGCACCTATAGTGAAGGGTGACAAGTTCGCTTTGAACCAGTGCCCTAAAAATGAACTTGAACGGGAACAGATGCACAACATTCCATATGCTTCAGCTGTTGGAAGCCTAATGTATGCTCAGGTTTGCACAAGACCTGACATTGCATTTGCAGTAGGAATGTTGGGAAGATATCAGAGTAATCCAGGTTTAGACCACTGGAGAGCTGCTAAAAAGGTCATGAGGTATCTTCAAGGGACCAAGGACTACATGCTCATGTATAGACAAACTGATCATTTGGAGATAGAGGGCTACTCAGATTCGGACTTTGCTGGCTGCGTTGATTCTCGGAAATCAACATCAGGATTTATATTTATGTTAGCTGGTGGAGCCATATCATGGAGGAGTGCAAAGCAGACTTTGACTGCTACCTCTACTATGGAAGCGGAGTTCGTT
>UESW01001734.1:82882-113532 GCA_900491605.1 Calamus simplicifolius | reverse complement strand
TCTCTACTTCCATCATGGAGTCTACTATTTCGCCACTTGTGATAAATAGGCAAGTAACGCGATGTCCCATATAGCAAATCTTGTCTTTCAGCTTTTTGGATGAGGTTTGCTCATTACAAACTGGACATGCCTTATAACCCTTTGTGCTCCAACCAGATAATAATGAGTATGCTGAAAAATCATTTATAGTCCATAAAACAGCTACGTGCATCCGAAAACTCTCTTTGGTAGATGCATATATACATCAACACCTTCGGTCCATAAATGTTTAAGTTCATCCACTATTGGCCTTAAAAATATATCCATATCCCTTCCTGGAGATTTAGGACCGGGGATAAGCAACGACATCATAAAGAATGTCTCTTTCATATATTTCCATGGAGGCAAATTATAAGGTACTAAAATGACGGGCCACATACTGTATGCATTACTCATATTCCCAAATGGATTGAATCCGTCTGAAGCAAGACCTAACCTTACATTTCTTGGTTCACTGGCAAAATTAGGATACTTTTGATCAAAATCTTTCCATGCTTCTCCATCTGCTGGATGCCGTAACACCCCATCTGTGATCGGTCGCTTATCATAGTGCCACCTCATATCTTCAGCTGTATATCTTGAGGCATATAGACGTTTCAAACGAGGTGTGAGTGGAAAATACCGCATAACTTTATAAGGTGTCTGCTTACCTTTGTCTTCAACCACTTGGTACCTAGGCTCGTTGCATACCGGACATTTTTCTAAAGAGGCATTCTCCTTCCAAAAGATAGCACAATCATGCTTGCATACATGTATATTCTCGTAGCCTAAACCCAACTCATTCATCTTCTTTTTGGCCTCATAGTGCGAAGATGGTATTCTAGTACCATTCGGAAATGCCTCTTTTAATAGTTCAAGCAACATATTGAAAGACTTATTTGTCCACCGATTGAGGACCTTAATGTGCATTAACTTCACTAAGAATGTCAAGAAGAAAACTTTTCACATCCAGGATAAAGCTCGGATTCCACCTCATTGAAAAGATCATCCAATTTCTTACTGTGATCGGTCCTTCCATGGTCAGACATCATCGGATTGTCATCATCATTGCCAACCTCAGTGTGAGCACCACTTGGGCCAGCGATGTCCTGCAATGCTTCGACCATCTCATCTTGTTCCCTTTCTGGGTCATCATCTTCGTTCTCATTTTCATCTGAGACATTGCTTCCAAACTGTTCTCCATGAAAATACCATGTCTGATACGTCTTCGAGAAACCCTTTAACATACAGTGTAATTTAACTAAATCAGGCTTATGCCATTTGCCATTATAACACCGCACACAAGGACAACGTATCTTCCCTTCTTCATTAACATGAAGCCTTGCCTTTTCTATGAACTTCTTAATACCGGCATCATATTCTGGACAATTGCGTTTCTTATGTATCCAACTCTTATCAATCGGCATCGTTGGTGACGTACAACAGCTGTTTGTTGCAAGGATATGTTAGTGATAAAATTTTCCTTTTTTTATTCAGTGAATTATCGTACTATAACATGTCAAAATTAAGGAAATGATTGGTAGTAAAAGGACATTTTCAACATATGAATCCAAAAACTGGTAAAATAATGATTTCACAAGTTAAAAGAAACTCCATCACAATCAGTAACAATCTTGCAATGGAGAATAGAACACCTTCAAAAAAACTCAAAAGCTAACATACCTTGAAGTACTATAAGCTGTTGTGTTTGTACCTATTTAAAATTTTGAGAACTATCACTTTAAGATGTGTAATTAATAAGACAAATTAGTATTAGTTAATGTACCAATTTACTAGTTCTCATGCAAAAACTTTCTTTAAAGGGTGGGCAAAGGAGATATAAATTGAATTCTACCATTCCACATCTCACAACTGCAACCAACTGTAACATGACTTCGTCCTTAATAGACGATAAGTTGGTTAGCAATCCTCTTATGAACTACCACAGCAGGGCCCTTTTGAGCATTTGACATACCAAGTGGACAAGTCAGTTGTCTGCTCAATCATTCATTAAATTTCACAAAGGTTTTTCTATGTTATACAAGTTAGCCTTTAAATAATTACGCCTCTGTTAAAACATAAAAAGGATGATGTGTATGAAAACAGAAGTTGATAAAATTTGAACAAATGGCTAGAAATCAATTAAAAAAATTATTTGACTTAACTGCTGTTCTCGTCCTGATATCAATTGCAAGTAATGCAAACTCTATTGTCGAGATGCAAAGTTCTATGAGTCCTTCAGGTGAATCTGAGTCACTTGAATTGTCACATATGGACATGGATGTACTTGCTAACATCAGGTCATATGCCTCTCACAATCTCATGATGGAATTGTTTTATAATTGACTATATCTTTCACTATTTGTAGTCACTCCACATTTATAGTAATAAATTCCCTATTTACTAAGCCATGGAATTGTTTTATAATTGACCAAACAACAGAAACAAACATATATATATATATATATATATATATATATATTTAAAAAAAACGAATCAAGAGAAACCATTGAAGAACCAGAGCATGTCTTTTCTACAGAATCCTAGAACTCAATAGTACTTTTTCACTCGGTGAAACTAGTTAATATCAGCTCTTTGAATCCTGAATACATCTCCAAAGCCATCAATCAGGATTGTCAAAGTTCATTTGAAATGAAACAAAGAAGCAGTCATTACAAAACCACGGAGGCCCAAAAAATTGTACAGAGGCCACTAATTTTTATGATCAATCAGTAGATTGCAAACCCGGAAATAACATAGTATGGATTGATACAAGGAATAAGGGGCTGATTCCATTGAAAACTACACCTGCAGTTCCTGCAGGTGATTGTTTGATATGGAAAGGGCCGGATCACCTGTAATTGACCTGATAAAATTATCTCCACTAACATTATTATATCTTATTATGACATTATATTATTATTACAATATTCAATTATGGTATATTTATGTTACATAATAATATAACATACAATATAAGATCATACAACATTATGTTATAGCATATTTTATCTTATGTTTGTATTTGTTTGCATTACCTTACGTTAAGTTATATTATAGTTTACTTTATCTTATGGTATAGCATAATATTATAAGATACCGTTGTATTATATCTAGCAGGGTATCATAATCTCTCCATATTCAGCAACCAAATACAAGAAGTTATGAATGCAGTCTTTAGATGCAGGGAAACACTTGCAAACACAAATGCAGCATTCTAATTGCAACTGCATCTACAAATGTAATCATCTAAAAATGCAGGTTGCCAAACAGCTCTTAACAAGCTTTTAGCATGCAACTCAGTTGCCTACATCTGACCAGTTGCAGACAACTGGATACCAGCATTAACCCTTACGATTAGGATGCAGTAACTAGATGCAGAAAGAGAGAGAGAGAAGCTTAAATAATAATAATAATAATAGCTAATGTAAAGTTCACTTACGAGGTTCTCAATTCGCTCCCTTTCGTCTTTCCGTGAAGGTCTGTGATCAGATGTCAGAGCCTCTGCCGTCCTAGCTCTGCTCAAAACAGCACGGCAATCCCCGGCATTGGAAACAACAATGATTAAGAATAACAACGATTAAGAATAACAACACACACATATACAGTGTAATTTAACATCCTATAAACGTTGTTATTATCTAATTTCTTTGGTGTGCTTGGATCGTTACATGATTCTCCAATGGCACATCCATGACCGGCTGGGATTAGATAATCATTGTTGACATCAATTTGGATTTACCGTTACCCTCCCCGACCCCTCTGTCTCGTCCACGGGCGGGAGGAGCCGCGGCCTTCGCCTGCCGCCGTGTGCCTGCCCCTCGCTCGCGGCGCCGCCTGGGATGCGGCCGAGTCAGAGGGCCGGGCGGAGAGGCACCGTCACCCAAACCGCTCGCAGCGCCGCCCTCCTTCCTGCCCTGTCTCTCTCCCTCCCTCTCTTTCTCCTTCCCTCTCTCCCACTTCTCTCACTCCCAATTTAACTGTGAAACAGGGGAGTCGGTTCCCCGTTCCCCCTGCCCTCAATTCCCCTGCCCCCCCTTCTCTCTGTTGGTCTGCCGTCAATTCCCCGCCCCACCCTTCTCTCTGTTGGCCTGCCCTAAATCCCCCCGGCGGTCTCTCTCTCCCCGCCCCCTCCCCAAATCATCAGAAAACAAGAAATCAAAAAAAAAAATCCAAGTGAAACAAGAATTGCGAGCAAGAGGATTTTATAAAGCCCTTCTACTCACCTCGTCCGAAGGCTGATAGAGAGGAGCTCGGAGGCTAACGGCGGAGACGAGCTCGGGGGGAAGACGGTGGAGACGAGCTCGGCGGGAACGGCGGGAGGAGGGTTTCACAGAAAAAAAAATCGCGCGAGGGTTACCCAGTATTAAGGGGACCTTATTACGGCGAAAATAACTTTCGTCGTAATAAGGTCTAGTATGAAAGATATTTTTCACTGTATTACGATGAATTTTTAATTTATCGTAATACGTATATTTATTACGGCGAAAATGTATTTCGCCGTAATAAAAAGAAAAAAAAATTAAAAAAATCAAATCGTAAAATAAAATGTGGACTTATTACGACGAATTATAAAATTCATCGTAATAAGTCTTTTAATTACGGCAAAAATGTATTTCACCGTAATAAAAGAAAAAAAAATTAAAAAAATTAAAATCGTAAAATAAAATGTGAACTTATTATGATGAATTATAAAATTCATCGTAATAAGTCTTTTAATTACGGCGAAAATGTATTTCACCGTAATAAAAAGAAAAAAATTAAAAATATTAAAATCATAAAATAAAATGTGGACTTATTATGACGAATTATAAAATTCATCGTAATAAGTCTTTTAATTACGGCAAAAAAGTATTTTGCCGTAATAAAAAGAAAGAAAAATTAAAAAAATCAAAATCGTAAAATAAAATGTGGACTTATTACGATGAGTTTTTAAACTCGTCGTAATAAGTCTTTTTATTACGGCGAAAAAATATTTCGCCGTAATAAAAAGAAAGAAAAATTAAAAAAATTAAAATCGTAAAATAAAATGTGGACTTATTACTAGGGGTGCAACTCGGGCTCATGAAACTCGGGTTTACCTCAACCCTAACCCTAACCCTATTTATAAAATGTCAACCCTAACCCTAACCCTAACCCTATTTATAAAACCTCAACCCTAACCCGATTTTTAAAAATCGGGTTCGGGTTGAGTTTCGGGTTAGAATTCGGGTTGATGAGAAAAAAAATAAATTACTTTTTCTAAAGTAAATAAACACCGAATTATGGATCCCAAAGATGGAAAAACAAAATCCTTACCGAACGCATAAGCTGGACTCGGGGCTTTGATATTGTATTTAAAAAAAAGTCTTACCTAAAACAAAGAAGAGGATGATGTGCTATAAACAAAGAAGAGGAGGAGGTGGAAAGTGAAACAAAATGTGTAGATGGTCTACCTTTATGTTTGTCCTTTTCCTCACTTGCAAGGCTTGCCCTCCTCACTCTCAAGTTGACCATCTCGTCCGATCCGATTGGTGCCTTTAATGCCTCCAAAAATCTGGTGCCGATAAGCTACCCCAATTCGGGTAACCCTCGGGTTCGGGTTGTGGTCAACCCTAACCCGGGTCAATTGCAAATCGGGTTGGGTTAAATTCGGGTCTTTCGGGTTCGGATTGGACAAACATGAGTTTAAACACTGTTATAAATCGGGTTCGACGGGTCGGGTTCGGGTTGAGCCCGGCCCAAGTTGCACCCTACTTATTACGACGAGTTTTTAAACTCGTCGTAATAAGTCTTTTTATTACGGTGAATAAATATTTCGCCGTAATAAAAAGAAAGAAAAATTAAAAAAAATTAAAATAGTAAAATTAAAAAAGACTTATTACGACGAGTTTTTAAACTCGTCGTAATAAGTCTTTTTATTACGGTGAATAAATATTTCACCGTAATAAAAAGAAAGAAAAATTTAAAAAATTAAAATCATAAAATAAAATATGGACTTATTACGATGAGTTTTTAAACTCGTCGTAATAAGTTTTTTATTACGGCGAAATATTTTTTCGCCGTAATAAAGAAATGTTATGACGAATTTAATTTTTATTTCGCCGTTATAAATAAACCTATAACGACGAAAATATTTCGCCATAATAGGTTCGCCACAAATACCATACTTTCTTGTAGTTGTTGTCAAGAAGTATAGATAGAAAATGGAAACGGATCTATTGCATTATTTTTTTTAATAGTGAGATCTGGTGTTTCCATTGATGCGCTGCCCCTATTGATCAAACAAAGATGTCGTTTTCGAGTGTTATGATGAAAAAAAAAAGCCATTGTTTTGCACATTTACCTTGAATGTAAATATAATATTACTTGTTTTCTTATTATCTATTAATCTTTATTTTTGCAACGATTAAAAGTTTTATTGTAAGGATTATTCTAATTGGAACACATTTTTATTTCAAGAAGCACTTGAGAAATAATTAAAACATGAAGCCCATGCATCAAATTGCTAGGTAAAGTTTCTGATAATTGAGGTGGTCTTGTCATTGGTTCTTCCTATCTAATAGTTATGTAAATTCACTAATATTTTGTATCACAACGCTTTCATGGAACACGGTTGGAGCTACCTGCAAAAAGGCTCTAACAAGGAGTCCATTGAATCCTATCTTGGACAATAATGATCAAATAAAGAAAGATGTCATGTTAATATCTACTTGAATATATTTGTTAATCTTTGTTTCTGCATTGATGTAAGAAAGATGCCACATGGTTTCGTTCCACTAACATAATTAATTGGCTCATAAATTAAGAAAGGTCACTCTGAACTCAATGATCAGAGCTTCTGAAGGCGAGTACGGCAACGACCTTTTGCTGGACGGGCCAGGCGATGCCGGTCTTAAGTTGTCCAAACAAATGTCGAACATCCACTGAGTACAGCCCGTGATACATTTAGAAATTACGTACTCGGAAGAGGTAGCAGAGATCGATGAAGTAGATTTAAAACAACGCTGCCTCCAATGTCGCCATGGCCAAGGCCTTTTCCCCCATTATTTTAGACGCAAGTGCTGTCAAAAAGCTTCAACTAGATAATGTGATGGAGATTACAATTACCTATATACGCTTCCCTTGCATGGAAATCATGCATAGGACTTATTTTACTAACGTTGGCTCTTAGGAGGAAGATTTTAGCGTTATTTTTTCTTGACGATATCGGTTTGAAAGGAAAATTCAGGTGCTCTGATGAGTCTTGAGGAAAGATGTTGCGAATGATCAACCAAGGTCATAAGAATGTCGGTCTTGGGCTGGTACCCCTCCTGGTTTCGGATCAGAAACAGAGAGAGAGGCCCAACCTTTGTAACGGGCTGCCATGCCCAATGACAAGCGTATCCTCCGAATCATTTGGCCCAAATGCCCATATTAATTTTCACAGGAGTGGTCCAAGAAAAAATCTTTGTACATAATCTTATGACCTGAGTGCGATGATTCTCTCATAGGTTCTTTAGTGTTGATGAATCATCGTGCTCAGTACAAATCATTCTGCATCAAGACGATGTACAAAGAATTTCTATGATCCAAAGGCCGACAAAAAATACGGACAATGGTAGGATTGTACTCTAGGCCACTTTTGAGCTATTCTGAGCAAGAAAGTGGCCGGTCCAAACCACCGAAATCCGGTATTGATAAGTCATCGTATATGTTTCATTTAATGTCCAAGATGGCAAATAATCCCCACCCAGGGACATGAACGACCAATATTGACATCACTAAATGCTATTAGATGCAAAGGGTTCATGGCCCACCGCTGCTGGCCAACCGATCATCGAGGGCATTTAGCATCTGAAGGTTTGCCTCAACTTTATTAATAAACTTAGCAAGTTGATTGGGGTACTTGATTCTAGCTATCAAATCTCAGAAAAAAAGGAAAATGAACTCTGTATCTTAATTCGTTGGCCATGAAAGCCCCCTGCATGGATGAAGCTCTCTCTGAAGGTTGGGGCTAGCCATCACTATTTCCCTACTGACACCTAAAAAGAGTCCAAACTCCAAAGTCCTGCAGGCTGCCATGCATGCATCCTGTTGGGAGAGTATATATATATATATGCTTGCTTTCAAAAAGGCCCCCGCTCCCCACTGTCACCAGGGGCCGGAACCATTTGCAGGTGGTACGAGTCCGTCTGAGCTCTGAACCTGGCTGGCCGTATCACTTCGGTGCCTTGGCCCCGAGGCGCAGGCCCTGTGGCTCCAATCATTTCCGTGGAACAACCTCTTTCTCCTCTCCAGTCTCCAGCTTCTAAAGGGAACAAAGGCCCGTGGGGTACTCCTCCTTTCCAGGAGGAGGAGGAGGAGAACTCCGAAGAGATTTTTTATTTTTATTTTACCTCGAACAAGCCATGACCCACTCTTCACAGGGAAGGAAGCATGCATGCCAGATGGTGTGAGAATGTCGCTGCCCCCGTGACGCAACGCTGGGCCATGGACAGGCCTTTCCTGTGACACCGACCTTTTTATATTTATCACTGCTGCCTTCCATAGGGAAATTAAATTCGGTAAAACTATGACTGCCTTCATATCGTATTTATTTACAGGACACGGGCTTGGGTTTTCACGTCAGACAAGTCGACCAATATATAACGTCGTTGACAGGACAGACGGGATTGAGCCATATTTTCTAATGGAAGTAGTGCTCCAAACTCCGATCGATAAAAAGCATTCATCATTTTCAAACCTAGTAAAACGGGAGTTTTAATGTTTTATCGAGAAACTACGAACAATCTATAGCTGTACTACTGAACCAAAAACTGGAACGGATCAATAGGTAAAATCCAATTACTAGAACCTGTTTCTCAAAAAACCAAGGAGAGAACTGGCCAGTTAAGATTCAATGTTCATTTGAAACTTGGTTGTTTATTGTCTCATAAACCAAATAATAGATGCAATACAAAATTCTAATTCCTACAATAATTAAGGAAATAAATATGAAACAAGTACATTTATCTTATGCTTGGCTAGCTTAAGTCACCTCTCTGGGGAAAAACTAGATCTTGCTGATGGCTGACACTAGACATGAATGTTGTCTTCTAGTCTCTAGCAGTGAAGAGTAAAAAATAGCCTTCATTTACGTTTTCATCAATTTTTCCTAAATATCCATAGATTGCGCATGTATTGAAATGTTCGTGGGGCTTCCATTCGCTCCATGTGAAGTGCTTTCCAACCAACCACCAGACTTTGATGGGGTCGTAATTGCCAAGCCAATATGATCGAACATCAGTACCGAATCAGCATGCAAAGTTGGAGCCTAGTCAGAGGTACTCATTTTGTCATGCCTAATCAAAATGCATGCATAGAATTTTTCAAACTTAGCGTCCAATTACTCTAGCTCGTTTGTTTATAATTTATTTGTTCATTTGTCTGTTTCTTTCTTTCTTTCTTTCTTTCTTGCTTGCTTCATTTATTTGCTGAAAACGTCCACTCTCTTGTCACCATTACCAACGGGTGAACGTGATCCACCTTCTAGCTGAGATTGAGAAGTAACCAATCAAATTTCAAGCAGGCCAGGACTTCTCAAATTCCACTCGTGCCAAGGCACGTACATCGAACTGAGTAGCCCCATAAATTAAGAGCGGTGAAAAAAAGAGAGAAAAGAACAGAAACGTAAAGGAAAAAAACTGGTCGACGGGGTTGGCATTTCAACCCCCCTCAACGGGATCCTATGCGACTCTGTTCACCACTGGGCCCCACCCCGTTACAATCCGACGGCTGGATGCCCCCTGTTCCGTTCCCCTCTCCGGATGCCCCCAAGACCCTCCAAAGGTATCCTATGAAGCCTGTCGGAAAGAATAAAAGGGTCCTCCTCCCCTTGGACATACGAACTTACTGGAGCTCTACTTAACTAACCTGCACCCGACATCCTTGTCGCCTTGTGGTCCAATTTTGGGCGATGAGCTGCCACTTGGGTGACCACTAATAGGGGGGGTTCATGGCAGGCCAAACTTGATTGAGGAGCAGGTTATCGCATATATTCTCATTATAATTATATGAGAATGAAGAGACTTGAGAGATAGAGCATGCGATTGAGGAAAGCGGAGATAAGACGGCTTCCGAAGGGCCCATGAGGGAAAGTAAAAAAGTTGGGGAGATCATCTTGGAAGCAAGCATTTGGATGAGAGACCGGAAGGAGAAGAATTAGATAAATATAAACATATAAGAAGAGTAGGATACCAACTACCAACTTTCTCCAATCCCTTCCTTCTCTCGCAAGCCTACCCATTTCTTTTCACACGGTTATATATTCAGCCCCCGGTTCCATCTTGGTGATCTCTCCCCCCCCCCCACACACCATGTCGGCATCCCCTGAGCTGACCTGCGTGACGCCGGAGTTTGCTCTGAGGCCGATCGCGACGGACCGGCCGGCAGAAGACCGTGAGGGAGTCCCGTCGCCTTCGAAAGAAGATGAGGAGGAGTGCCGCACGCCGACCTCCAAGGAGAGCAAGCTGCCTTCTATTCCCAAGAGCTGCCCTCCGGCGCCGAGGAAGCCGATGAGGGTGCGCTCGTGCAAGAGGAGACTGCTAGAAGAGTTGGAGGTGATCGTGGTCGGAGCCGAGGAGCTCGAGCGGTTGTTCCGCAGGAGGGACGAGCCAAATGTCGCCGCTTCAGGGCTATGTCAAGCGAACAAGCGAAGATGCCGTTGAATAATTAGATCGATCGATCATGGATATTATTTAGATTTTTCTCTTTTAGCGAATATTGTTAGATCTATAGGGTTTACTTGTTGTAATATAGACCTTTTTTAATTTGTCCCTTTAGAATTCCTTCTTCTTTTGTTCCACTTTGGTTATAGATATGTGCAAGATTTTATTTATTTCGAAGACAGTAGATAGCTAGGGTTGCCTGGTCGTTGGACTAGGTGGTGTTTCAGTCGTTCCTTTTCCTTATGATATGGTTCATAAGATTAATTTTATTGTTATGAAATTAACTGTAGTAGAGAGAGAGAGAGAGAGAGAGAGAGAGAGGAGGAGGAGGAGGAGGAGGAGGAGGAGCTATCATCCTAGTTGGTTGAAGGTGATGGGGAGGAGGGTGCTTTTGGCTTTATCCCATTGGTCGCGTTGCATGCAGTTTTGACATTTTACGGGTTTGTTTAGAACTCAGTGAGTTGGAGTGAGGGACACGTCTCTTTGAATTTCCCAGAGCACGGCCTATCCAGGTCTTGGCAAGGTAAAGTCTCGATTCCAAGTTCTGGTAGTCTATTCTCTCGGTGCATACCGCATGCATTTATATATTTTTTATTTAAAACCGTACATTGTTTAATAAGCAGGGCGGCCCGTGACGTTAATTATAGATTAGGTGAGATATGGTACGACTAATCGATAAAAATTGCAGCAACGCCTTATGACTTCTTTTCTTTAATTAAACGGTAGGTGGTATTTTACCCCCGGCCACCAAACGATATATATATATATACACACACGCTGTGAATCGTAAGCTAAATGTATAGGGTTTGACATGTGCTCATCCACCGTAACCCATTGGAGTTCATCTGTTTAATAAGCTAAAGAAATCAATTGTCCTTTTAGATCTAAGTAAAGAAAGCATGTATATTTTTTTTTCTCACGTGTTTGTAGGCCATTACATCTGTATTAAAATAAATGTAAGTGTACTAATGAAAGATGGTGTGGAACTGATAGCTTTAACCGATCGTAGAAAAGACCTAACCTAGATCGGATGGAACCCATTTCCAATATGGGTCTTGATTGGACTTTAGCGAGAGGAAGTTAGGCATGCATGGAAAAGAGGTGTTTGATAATGCTTCAAGTAATTTTTTTTAAATATAAATGAATGATCATATTATTTTAGTACGAGTTAAATTTAATATATCAGAAAAAAAATTATTTTAGTATAATAAGGCATGATTCTTTTTGCTTTCAGCCTCAGAAATTAAAATGATGAACAACAAAGATGACTATTTAATCAGCCTAGTAGATATAATTAACAAATTTAGACTTTGTGAGCATCTTGAAGGGTAGTCTAAATATCATGAAGCAAGAAGTTTATTGATAGATGTTTACAAAAATTTTGTTTGAACCATCATATTACATAATCTTCCTTGACCTGATTTTTTTCTTTAAAAAATAAATTAAATAAAGAGAGACATATTAGATCCTTCCCAAAAGAGTCAAGATTTCTTATTCTCGGCCAACACAATTGACAGGCACCTATTCTACCCCTGCAGCTAGCCCTCTCGTAGGAGGTCTAGAATTCAACTTCTAATTAGCAGACTGACTAACATTAGGAGGACTGGATCATCGGACTCTCTTTTATACAAATTTAAAACAATATAGCAGAGATTGATCGATGTTACAACAAAACATTTTAATTCAAGCAAGCTAACGGTTATTGATTCTCGGAGACAAAAGGCTCTCTCCCTTCTAAGATACAAACTGCAGCTAATTTTAGCATGATTCTCAGTTAGGTAAGAGAATCCGACATTTGTTGAATTATTTGGGCATCATCACAATATCAAGTCTACTGCACAGCCTATCCTTGGAATGTACGACGTGAGTGCAATGCAGAGGTACTGTGCTCAGTTACCCAGCGGAAATCAGCATTCCGTGCAGAAGTATCAGCCTAGCTAGCAGAGGCCAGGTTAACTGGCTAATATTCTTGATATGCAAAGGGGGAGAGAAAAAAAAAAAGTAAAACAAAGAGTAGTGCCCCACTCCCTTTACTCGTTCCAACCTGCAGCTCAAAAGACCAAGCTATGATCTACATGACCTGCAGCGCTGACAGAGCTTGTCTGAGGAAATTGTTTGTTCTCTAGCCAGCCTCCACCCCACCCCACCCTTTCTCTTGTGAGCTCATTCATGGCTCATCCTGTGAACTCGGAGGAGTGCTTTAATTGATAGTGGCGAGCCTGGAAATAATGACGCTCATCCTTGGAAGATTCGCTGGTCCCGATCGAGATATATAATATAATATATACGGGACCCAGCAGCAGTGCTGCAAGTCCTTGCCATTGCCTATGCGGACACGGAAACACGGATCGGGCCGGATCCGAGACGGTGGCTGTGGGTGACGCAAGCCACGCTGCGAGAGCGGGCGTGGGGCAGGGCCTGCCGCGCGCCGTGCTTGTTGCGCTTGGAACTCCACGGCGACACGTGTGCGCGTCCAAAGCTCGCCACCAGCCTCCGTCTCATGGAATCCGAGGAACGGGTGAAAAAAGAAAAAAAAAAAAAAAGGGAAAGAGAGAAACAGTACCGTATAACTAAGTCAGGTTACCTTGGTCTAGGATCCTTCTTGTTCCCCCGAACCGCTCCTTCTTGGGAATTTTGATCACCAGCTATAGCCCAGATAGATAGGACTCTTTTTCCAGGAGGCTAGCTTGGTCTGCAGACAAAGAGGAAATTAATTATGGCAGCAATAATCTTTTTTTTTTTTATTGCAAGCGGATGGTCAGATCAGTCTAGACAAATTCGAAAGGTCAAAGTACATAATTTGCTACAAAATAAGAGGGCATAGGTCATCAATATACCATTCCCATGGGTCAGAATGGCGAGATGCAACATTAGCGACCCAATCAGCCGTAGCATTGGCTTCCCTATAAACATGACGAATCAGTAGCGCATCTGTAGACCGAAGAAAATCCCAAATCAGCTCGAATTTCTTCTTGTTGATTCGAGCTTGGTCCAGCCTAAATATCCATTTCATTCGCCCTACCTGTTTGTTCCATGCATATTAGTCCAGCACATTTAACTCCAATTCAGTGGCACTTTCTTTCTATCCAATTTGACCATTCTTTTTGAGTTATTCTATTTATATCTCTATATCATTATCATCACCAGCAATAAAACTTTAATCCCAAACTACTTATGATCAAATTAATTCTTTCAGCCTTTCTATTCGAATTTAAATTATACTTACGATCAAATTATCATTTTTATGCAATTTTTAATCTAGTTTTCTTTAATTAATATATATCAAATTCTACTTCTTTGCTTTCATCATTTCTAGGATTAATTCGAATCCCACATATGTCAAAAAAGTTAACTGCATGCACTTACTAATAATCCAATATCTCTATCTCAATTTATTTATTTTATTTAAGATATATTAAGTCTGATGCATATTATTGATTAATTTTTTGCTAACTTAAAACTTGCAGGACCAACAGGCTAGTTATAAACTGGCATTAGCTAGAACTACAATCTTACCTCTGCGCTAGTCCTGTACACGGTGTGATCTACATCATGGAAAAGAGATGAGGGGACTGTGGAATTACGCATGTTCCAATTCAATCAAAACAACACCTGGAGAAGGACCACGCATGCCCATAAAACTGTGGAATTAATATAATTTCAAGGTGCACGAGCAAGATATTAATATACCAAGTATATATGGCCAAGCTTGGCGATCAATCCCAATTGTTTGCTAGCATCTGTAACCCAAGCATATCTTACACCATAAGCTTCAGCTCTTGTCGATAAATCTATTCACAAGGGAATAAAGAGCCAGGTAAACTTTTGGTAACGCTCAACGAATCCAGAAGAAAAGCCTGTAAAGAGAGGGGAACTCGGAGGGAAAGCAGACAAAGGTTAAAGTGGCAGGGTCGCAGGGCTTTTTACCCCTCGGAGAGTGAGGCCGTACGTTGCAAAGACTTGGACGTTTCCCAGAAGACAAAACTAGTCACCGGCAGGCTGCCGAAAGATCCAATAAGCAAAAAAGAAAGAGAAAAATTAAGAATAGAAGGTGAAATGCGTTTAACAGCTAACTGCTCCCACCTTGAGTGTTTTATCTTCTCGGCAATAACGCGTTGGAAATAATCATTTACTCTTTAAGCTTCCAAGAGGGCTCCAACACCTCAAGCAGGTCAATGAAGGAACTATTCCTCGCTTTGGACGTATATTAATGAATGCTGGGATTTAAAATAATCATTGGTTGATCGTAGGCACTGCTTTAATTATTAATACGGAACGGCCGATTTTTTGTAGCTTTGTGACGTTCTTCATCTGCTCCTCCAATTTATTTCTATAATATAATCCCAGTGTCCGTTAACTTACGAACGTACATTTCTCTCTATTTATTTTAAGGCCGTTGTGCGTGAGAAAATACGAATTACATAATCCAAGAACAACCAAACAATAATATGATGGGGCAAGCCTATTGATTGATATTGATAGTAGCTGCGTCCAAAGATGCATTAAAAAATTATATTTTTTACCTGCTGTAATGCATTGCAAAATATATGTATGACACCAATCATGTGAAATTGCATGCAAACATTACAAGGCACCAAAAACATTAGTAAATATAGGTATGGCAAAAAATATACGCTTGATTCTTAATTTTTTACCCTGTATTCATTGTGATCTTCGAATATTTAATTATCATAATTTAGTCCTTTATATTTTAGAAATACTATATTTTTGACGTTCATTATATAGAATCATTTAAAATTAATAGAATTACGAATATATAGACTAATTGATACATCACCTATATTCTATCAATTTTAATCAACCCTATGTGACAAGCCAAAAATATGGCATTCCTAAAATATAGAGGACTAAGCTATAATAAATAAAAGTTTGAGGAACCAAATGCATTATGAATTAAAGTTTGAGAGCTAAAAGTATATTTTCGTTAACCACTCAAGCATTTCTTTCCTTTCTATATTCAATTTGAATGTCAATATAGCATATTATAAATCTCATCTAGATACATAGTTTAAATAAAATGTCTCATATTGGTCAATAAGTGTGTTTATTTATTTGTTTGCGAGATGAATTATCTTATATGCCACTAGCTTGCTAGTGTAAAGACCATTGGTATTATATGATGGGCAAATTTAATTACAACCTACAATCAGTCATATGCCTAATTTACCTAAGAGATGAAGGCAATCCACTTGCAGCAACTCATGTGGGTGGAAGCCGTAGATTAGCAGAGATAAGGAAGAAGGAGGCACACCACTCCTACAACGAAACAAATTAATCCATTTTAGAAGGCAAACTTTCATTCTTATCAGTTTTATTATACTTTTTTACGTACAGATTAGTTGGAAGTGAAACTTACTCTATTAATAAAATCAGTTATATCAAATGTACCAAGGATTTGTATTTCTTGTATCCTATCCAACTAACTTGCACCTAGAAAAAGGTTGGAGTCAGGTTTTGCTACCCATTTCATCAAGGGTCTTGCTTAATTAGTGTAATTGAGTGACCAAATTAGACTCGAGCCTTCATTTTATTCCCATGGTGACTTAACTGTAATTGGATTTTTATTGAAGTCCACAACTTCCCCAAAACCTATGACAAATCTGACAATGCCCAGGCTCCAATGTCACTGTAACATATGTATGTATGCATATGTATATAATATCCACAGCTTTACGTAAAAATACACTGACCAGTTTATCAACTATTGTAAGAATTATTCCAAGCAGTAGAACTTTACTTCTTGATATCGACCTGTTAAATGAGACAAATAAAGTAAGCTCGAATGTAATAATTTTTGCTTATACATAAGCTTATGCATCATAGGGTAAATTCTGCATTGCAGATGCTACTAGCAAATTATTGCACCCAATGCAGGCCGTTGTGCGCCAAAAGTGGTGTACAAAATTTTTTTTCCGGTCCTGTCATAAGCCCAGGCCCATTTTACAAACAACAGTCTACGTCCAGCCCGGCCTGAGAAAAACCATTTCACCACCGCTGGGAGCGGCTCTTGGGACGGCCATTGACCGCTAGCACCGTCGTCGCCCCCACGGCCTTTAATTTAGTTAAAATGTATGGCAAAGGTTAGAGGCTGGAAGCTGCTGTCACTCCATTGTTGAACAAATATTTACTTTCTTCTAAGAACTTCTGCGGTGTGATGCTCTGTTCCTGAGACAAAGCATCATCTACATCGCTGGTGTCCATCTCTCAAGCCAGCGATGAACTCCCCAAAAAACTGAGCCATCGGCCACCACCCCGGTGATGGCGCTACCGGCCTCAACGGCCGCTCCGCCTTGCGTCGTCCAGGTCGACTTCAACGGAATTCGACCAACGGCCGTGTACGGATGTAACGAACCCAAGAGAGCTTCGATCTTGTCTATAAATAGACGATCAAATCCCTATCTGAGTTCCATCTCTCTCTTCCCTCTCGTCCTTTCTCCTCATCTCTCTTCCTTATTTTTCTTCTTCTTCTTGGAGCTTTGGAGCACCATCGTGGAGGGCGGAGCTCCGCTTGAATCGGGCGAAGCCCTTCCGCTTCCATCTCAGCCACTGTGGAGCTCTCTGAGTCGGCAATCTCCGTCGCAACTACGAACCTCGCCCGGAGCGAGATCGACCATCAATATCTACCCCGGCACCGGTGATGGTCGAAATCGTTGGATAATTAGATACCCTGTTCTGTTTTTTTTTTTTTTTTTTTATCGGTCTTAATTTCTTGACATAGGTCTTGATCGCCGGTGAAACACGGTTACCTGGATTGCTGCTGACCGAGTTCTGGTGCCTGCATCTTCTGCGGCACCGTCAGCTCCCGGACGGCCGCCAGGTTAGATCACGCTTAAACACTCTGTTCGGTTTTAGACTCCTCTGTGCAGGGTTGAAATCAGTTAATTAGAAAGCTATAATCCTTAATCAAGACCGATCGACGGCGAGATGGGGTCGCCGAACATCGTTCTTTATTGGAGCATATCTCCGTGGCCTGTTGTTACTCACCGACGGCAAGCTTCATGCGAAACGTAGATCGACTAGGTTCGGTTCTTTGGAAGACCTAGTCGCCGCCTTCCTCTTGGTCATCTGGTTACTTTGGCCAAGCACCACCTGATGGGGCTGATGGAAGCATGCCCAATCAACCGTAAAGATCATCTGACAAATTTAATAAGGTCATATCCCATCAATGATAGCGATCAACCTTTCAGAGCCTTCAGCAGGCTATCAGGGTGGGGTAACATCCCGAAAGTTTTAAAATTTTTATAATATTAAAAGTATTTTCAGTTGTAATAGATGTTGGATAGCCTCGATAATGTATGAATTGTGTTGACTAGTTAATAAATATAAAAAAAATTAAAGCGTAAATAAGTATATTTTGATATTTTAATTATTGTCGCTCGGGATTCATTCTTCGACTCGAGCGTGACCGATCTCCTGATTTGAGCTTCCTCCTGAATGAACCTGCAAGTCCTTGCGCGAAAGGCGTTGGAGGTGGCCCTCCGTGGAAGACCCTTTGACGCTCAAGTTAGTGGGGATCGGTGATCAACAAAAAATGAGGAGAGGGATCTGTCCGAGAAGTCTCTGGGGATCGGTGATCAACAGAAAATAGAGAGAGGGATCGGTGATCAACAGAAAATAGAGAGAGAGATCTCTCCGGGGAGTCTGGGGATCGGTGATCAACAGAAAATGGAGAGAGGGATCTCTCCGGGGAGTCTCTCCAGGGGTGGCCCATCAGGAGCTCTAGGGGAGCGCCGACGAGCAGTGAGGGAGAGTGAGAGAGTGAGAGTGAGCCAGGGGCAGTGAGCGCATACCTGAGAGAATCTGGGGGTGTCATATTTATAAGCAATCATCTGGATCTTGAGCGCCTTCTGTAAGGTTCGAAGGTTGTTAGGATACGGGGATGAATCGAATCAGGCCGTTGTGGGGCCGGTGGGATTCGTATCTTGTTTGTTAAGGGATCGACGGTTAGGAGAGCTCATTGATGGCCTGAGATCTGGTAGATGCGTAGGTCCCAGGTAGCTATATCAGGTCCTAGACCACTCTTCAACATAATCCTTTGCCTGAGATTCTGTTACGATGGGTCTAGGCTCTCCCGCGTCAGGTTCCACGAAGGTGAATATCGAATCATGGATCGCTCAGGGAGGCCGAACTATGGGAAACTCGGGGGAAGCCGAGCTAGGGGAGGCTCGAGGGAAGCCGAGCTACGGGAGCTCGGAGAGGTCGAGCTATAGGTAGTTCTGGGAAAACGAGCTGTGGGAAGCTCGGGGAAGCCGGGCCATGGGAGGCTCGGAGGAAGCCGAACTATGGGAGCTCGGGAAGCCGAGCTATGGAAGCTCAGGGAAAGCCGAACCATGGAAGCCCGAAGGAAGCCGAGCTATGGGAAGCTCGAGGAAGACGAGCCATGGGAGGCTTGGGGGAAGCCGAGCTATGGGAAGCTCGGGAAAGACGAGCCATGGGAGGCTCGGAGGAAGCCGAGCTATGGAAGCTCGGGGAAGCCGAGCCATGGAAGCTCGGGGAAAGCCGAACCATGGAAGCTCGGGGAAGACGAGCTGTAGGAAGCTCGGAGAGACTGAGCTATAGCTAGCTCGGGGAAGGTTGAGTTATGAGTAGTCTGGAAAGGTCGGGCTATGGAAACCCGGAGAGAACAAGTCAGAGGTCGCATGGCATGACGGACCATATTAGTTTAGCTTGCTCCTCGGGGGCATATTGTAGCGAGCGGAGGGATGGGGCTGATCCTAGCCCCCTCGCATAATTATCAATGCAATGACGATTCTACCCCTCAACACATGCCCCCCACTCCCTAGTTCGAAGCGTAGGTTCGGGCGTAGGGAGTATAAGCTTAGGTGGCATGATATGCATTTAGGGATGCGTATTTGATTGCCTGCGCAATGATGCCCTAATTAATGCCGTAGGGCCATCTTGCCTTTCCGAGGTGGATCTGTCATTTCTTAGGGGCGAAGGTAACGGCTGGGGAAGCGCCACGTGGAAAATCTCAATTTTCACGGTGCTCGTAGCGGCAGTTCCGGACGCTTGGTTGGGACGCCTCATCCTCATCCTGAGGCGGTTTTGATTGGAAAAACGGAGTCGTGGCGGCGCTATCCTTATTTATAAGAACTTCGTCTTTCCGTTTTCGTTGCGATCCTGCTCAGCATCTCTCGCGATTAGAGATATGGTGAGCCCAAGCGATCAAGCTTCGGAGGTGACCTTGGCGGATCTGCAATGGATGCGCCGCTTGTACAAGATCCCCCAGGACGTTGTCTTGTTGCTCCCGACGGCTGAGGATAGGGTGACATCCAGATTAGGGGATGGGGCATTCTGTTATGAGGAAAGCTTGAGGGCAGGTCTTCGATTCCCTCTACATCCGTTAGTGTGGGAGGTGATGAAGTTCTACAATATATGCTTCACCATGGTGGCCCTCAACAGTTGGCGCAACCTCATCGGGTTTATCTCATTATGCAAGCACCTCGGGGTGACCGCGACCCTTTTGCTATTCAGGGTATGTTTCAATCTGGTCTCCGGGAGGGCCTCAGAATGGCCTTACATCGGTCCCTGGAGATCCTTCAAGATGATATCGGACAACCCATCGTCGATAAAGGAGTGGAAGTCGCGGTTCTTCATAGTCGGGGGGAACATCGGTTTGGACTTCCCTCGGGTATGGGGGCAGTACGTGAAGGATCCAGAAGCGCACCCAGAGTTAACTGATTTGGAGAAGAGGGATTTGGTTGTGCTGCGCGGCAGTCAGGCGCTCCCAGTCAGCGTTCTCCTATCGGAGGATGCTCTCTTTGCGGCCGGATTGAGCCCCGTCGATCCTCGCGGTGAGTATTACCCCGTAGTTGATAATTTAGTGTGGCTCCAACTTTGATTTCTGTGTGAACTAACGGGTGAATCGTATTACCACTACAGTCGAAAGGTCGGCGCTCGCAGACCAAATGAGGGAGGAGCTGGGGAAGCGCCGCAGGAGATCTGGCTCCAGCAGCAAGCATCGGTCCGAGAAGAGGTCTCGCCCCTCCGGCTCCCGCTCTAGGGGGATCGGGGGAGACAGTGATAGTCGGCGCTCCTCGTCGCCGTAGGCTGAAACTATCGAAGTTCCTGCGGCGCATGACCTTTCGGCGGCAGAGGAGAGTCTGTCCAGGGGTGAAGACCGGGAAGTTGCGAGGGTTTCGGAGGAGGCTGCTGAGGTTTCCTCCCCCCCCCCCCCTCCCCCCCCGTCGTCGTTTTGTCCGATGATGGTGAAGGGGAAACGCCAGTTGGCTTGGGGACCCCTGCAGAAGAGGCGGTTCGGTCTCCCTCATTGGAGGCCAGTGGTTCGGCGAGGTTACAGGAGGAGGTCGGGGCGACCTCCGCTTCCATCGAGGCAGGGGAAGAGGTTGCGGCTGCTGAGGTTCGGCCTGGGTCGTCGGTAGGAGAGCCAGCGGGCGACGAGGAGATGGCCGAACCTGCCGAACCAATGGCCGAAGTCCGCGGGGGGCTTTCCGGTGAAGGGCCTTCCGCAGAGAAACAGGGGGCTCTGGGGGGAGCAGAAGTTCCTGAAGGGCCTGTTGTGGACAGAGGGATCTCTGAGGAGATGGAAGCAGAAGGAGAAGAAGAAGAGGAAGAAGAAGAAGGAGGAGAAGGAGGGGAGCCGGCGAGCGAAGGAGGTGCTTCGGCCGGGGCTCTCCTTGCTGGGGCCGAAACATCCGAGGCTTCTCAAGTGAGGGCCCTGGCGGCGGAAGCTAGACTATCGAGAATTTCATGGGTCGCGGGTGTTCTGGATGGCTCCCTGGGAGAAGACTTCCACTCACGCGACCCGGAAGTGAGCGCCAGGTTCTCCGCTCTGATGCGGTCCGTGTTCCAAGGAGAGGAGAGTTCTTCGACAGGAGGGGGTCATCCGGATGACCTTGTCGAGGTGGCCTTCCACCGTGCTGGGGTGCCAAATGAGGCTTTCCTTCTCTCCGAAATTGACGACCTTGCTCTCACAAGGATCGCCACAGACTACGCATCTCGGGTAAGTTGTCGCACTGAAGTTGGGTCTTTAGTCAGTTAGTTCGACTGTCTTTTATGCATGTCATCCTTTTTTCGCAGAGCACCCTGATCATGACGGCACTGAAATGGCGCTTGCATCTGGCTGTTGGAGCTTGGGCTCGGGCCCGCTATGAGGATGATCACTTCAAGGAGAGGGCCGATTTGACTGACAAACTCTCTCGAGCCCTGGTGGTCCTTCAAAGGGAGCTCGGGGAGGCTTGCAGAATTCTTGCAGTTGAGAGGGAGAGAGCCCCTCGACTCGCCGTACAGGTTGGTGAGCTCCAGTGGGAGCTTGAGGAGACCAACAGGACTCTCGTGGCTGAAAGGGAAAGAGCCTCTCAACTCACCATACAGATTGGTGAGCTCCAAGGCTTCCGCGAGCAATCCGAGAAGGCTAGTCTGGAGCTTTCTCAGGCTAGGATGGAGCATGAGGGCAAGGTTAAGTCCATGCAACTATTCTTTGATAAGAGGTGGGACCAGATGAAAGCTAGCCATGCTGAAGATAAGGCCAATTGGAGAAAAAGGTTCGAGGAGGAAGAGCGCAAATGCCGGCGGCAGCAGGACCACCTCACCCGTCTAAGCAAGGAGCTTGCCGATACATAGGACCGGCTGAAGTGGTCGGATGAACGAGCTGTCCGATTATCTAACGAGGTTGACTTTGCCCGTCAAGAAATTGGAGATACCCAGTCCCGGGTGGACGAGCTAAAAGAGAACCTTCGCCAGAGCCAATCGGCTAGGTCTAGGGCTCTCAACAGGGTTCACGTGCTGGAGGGCGAGCTAGCCCGACGGAGGAGCAGGTATGGCGCTATTAGTTCCATTCGTTTTGACCTTTCGATTTTGCTTTACTCGGCCTTTTCGCCTGCAGTCGCACAAGATGAGGCAGGAATTCCAGGGGCGGTTAGCGGCGTTCGGAGAGGAGGCGGCCTCGAGGCACCGAAGGATCTCCGAACTGGAGAAGCAATTAGCCGAGGCAAATGCGCGGGCTTCTTCGGCGGTGGAGGAGTACAAGAAATCCACCGAATTCGCCGACGAACGTAGGGCGGCCTGTGCTGATGCATTTCAGCTGGGCAAAGATGAGACGCGGACTAAGGTTGCCCAGGCTTGTCCTGACCTGGACCTGTCGTGCCTGGACGCCGAACATTATGAGGTGTACACCCCGGGGGTCGAGGAGGACGAGTATGAAGAAATATCTGATGTCGACCTCGATGCTATTCTGGGAGTCGATGCAACTGCCGACGTATCCCATCGTGACACCTTCGAGAAGGGGGAGCAAGCAATGCCCCTGCTGATGCGGTCGCAGGAGATGCTGGGATTGATCCCAAGTCCTGACCCTTTGGGGGCTATATGTGTTTTTCCTTTCTTTTGTCTTGTAGTTTGACTAGAAATCAATAAATGGATCGGCCGTTTTTCATTTGTTTATCTTTCCTGGATGGTTTCTTGTCTCGAATTTTGGTGGAATATCCTAGTAAAGGCCAAGGCATAGGGGTTGTCTCGACAAAAAGGTCGGACGTCAACATAGCCTGGTATGAAAGGAGGTTGAGAGACGATTTAACTTGGCTTAGGCCGAATGACACGGTGGTTCGACCAAATCCGAAGAACGAGATAGCTTTTTTAGGGCCGAGGGACAAAGTAGGTCGGCTAGGGCCGAGGGACAAAGTGGCTCGGCTAGTAGCAGATACTTCGGTTGGTTTCGAAGTATAGAAACAGCTTCGGAGGTTGAGAGACGATTTAACTTGGCTTAGGCCGAATGACACGGCGGTTCGACCAAATCTGAAGAACGAGATAGCTTTTTTAGGGCCGAGGGACAAAGTAGGTCGGCTAGGGCCGAGGGACAAAGTGGCTCGGCTAGTAGCAGATACTTCGGTTGGTTTCGAAGTATAGAAACAGATTCGGCCCTACAAGGGGGCATTAGGTGATGCTTAGGCCTTACACGCAACCGGACTGGGGGGTCATTATCGAGGAATGCTCGGCATCCGCGCCCCTTCATTGCCTTGTCAGTGTTCTGTCCTTTCTCAGGCGAGTCGATTTTTATTTTGCCGAAATGGATGATACGGCTTTGACGCCAGTAAAAAGCTGCTCTAGAGCCTTCCGAGAGGCTTTTATTGTGTTGGTCTTTTTCCACGCGGGTTGTTTTGGCGTATGATGCAAGCGTTTGCCCGCCATTGAAGGATGTCATTTTCGTAGGACGATCTCTCGGATCTGCCAGTTTTCATAGGATCGGCGAGCGATTTTCTGCGTTTAATAATCATGATCCGGGATCAAAGGGGATCTTTGCGTGCGTCACGGTTCAGGCGATGGGCTTGGCGCACCATGGGAGCGCTGCTTTCATTCTGGGAGGCCATGTGATGGCATGGGTTAGGTGTTTTCAATCTCGGGGCTTTCTGCCTTGATAGCTGCTCCTGGTTCATTTTTGCCTATAAAAAGGGGAAAGAGGGGTCGTGTTAGGCCATCCCCAAAGTTTCCTTCCCTGTGAGAGTTTCCACGATGCCCATCTCTCTGGGGTTTCGAGTGGAAGGACCGAGCTTTCTTTTCGTGAGCCGTTTTCCCCCGGATAGTTGGGGTGATGAAGGAGCCATTGGAGAGTGGCTCGCCCTCAGGGGATGAGTCCCGGAGATCATATGGAGAGCGCACAGGAGGGCTGCAGAGATCACACGGAGAGCGCACAAACATGCTTTCAGTGTGTCCTTTGTGGTCCGCTACGGGGGGGCGGGGGGGGGGGGCGCAGGGCAGGAAGTGTATCAGCGCCCCCGTAGCACGCACGGAGCTTCCCTCCTCCGTCGGTCTGGATTCTCGTCCCTTCTCTGAGGAGAATCCTTGCCACGGGGAGGAGAACATGGGAACAACGGGGGACTGATGGTCCTCGAGCTCTCTTAGTCGGGCAGCGGTCTGCGATCCAGCATCCCACCCTAGGGGAGCTGGTTGATTTGCCCGGGTCCTTAGAATTAGCATCCACGGCCATGCCTCCTTTTGGACCTCTTGGTTCGTCCGGAGGGGCCGTGGAAGGTCAGCTTCATCAACTGTCCAGGCGAGCTGATAGTTTCGTGGTTTGTATGATTTTTCAAGCCAGGTGCTGAAGCATCACAGTTGCCCAGATCTGCTTTGGAGCAGTTTGCCCGAGTTTTGTACTCGTCTTTATTTTATGCATTTCAATGCTCTTGTAATGCCTCTCAGGCGGTTGTAATCGGTTTTGATGGCAATGAAATAAAGAAAGTTTTGTTCTTTTTCTCAATTTCTGTTTCTTTTGCGCCAAGTTGTTGTTGGCGACGAGGCATAAGGACATCTCATTTTTCCGGACGAGGATCCCACGCTACCCAAGCCAGTCGGGGCTTGTAAGCCGCCCAAATCCGGATGGAAATTTGGAGACTGTTCGGTGGTGGAACATATTCCTTGACTCTGGCCGAAGCTCGGAGACTTATTACTCGACCTTATTAGGGTTCGGAGATTGTAGCCTGGCTCTGCCGAGGTTCGGAGAATGGTTGCTCGGCCCAGCCGAGGTTCGGAGAATGGTTGCTCGGCCCAGCCGAGGTTTGGAGATTAGTTGCTCGGCCCAGCCGAGGTTCGAATATTTGTTGCTCGGCCCAGCCGAGGTTCAGAGATTAGTTGCTCGGCCCAGCCGAGGTTTGGAGATTTCCTGTTTAAACAGGTAACTCGGTCGTACCGAGAATTGGTAAGCAGCACTTGTTTCTTTTCATAATTTTTGGCGACATATGTGTGGCGATTCATGTTATAAATTATGAAATATGTGCCGACAAAAAGTGTAATAAGGTGAGCCTATAAAGGACATACCCTATTGATAATACTTACGGAGATTGTCCGAATTCCACATTCGAGGGATGACTTTCCGCTTAGATCTTGCAGCTTGTAGGTCCCCGGTCCAACGATCTCCGCTACTTGGTAGGGGCCTTCCCAGTTTGGTGCCAGCTTTCCTTGCTCCAGCGGTTTGGAGACAGATGCTTTCCGGTGAATGAGGTCACCGGGCAAGAAAGCTTTCCCTTTAACTCTGGTGGCGTGGTAGCGGGCCACCCTTTGTTGATAGGCAGCTACTCTGATCCGAGCTTTCTCTTAACCTCCTCTATCAGGTCGAGGTTGGTACGAAGCTGTTCATCGCTGGCTTTCTCTGAGTAGCTTTTCACCCGCAGTAAAGGGAGACCTATCTCCACTGGGATAACGACCTCTGTGCCGAAGGCCATCCGGAATGGGGTTTCACCTGTGGTACTCTTGGGGTGGTGCGGTAGGCCCACAGGACATGGTGCAACTTGTCCGCCCACCTGCCTCGAGCCCTGGAGAGCCGAGCTTTGATCCCTTGAAGCAAAGTCCGGTTGGTTACTTCAGCTGCTCCGTTGGCTTGCGGATGCCCGACCGAGGTGAGGTGGTGACGGATTCCGTGCTCTTCGCAGAACTGGCGGAACTTCGGATTGTTGAATTGCCTACCGTTGTTCATGATTATAGTGCGTGGGAGGCTGAAACGGCAGATGATGGACCTCCATACGAAATCTCTGGCCCATGCTTTGGTTATTTGTGCAACCGCCTCCGCCTCGATCCATTTAGTGAAGTAGTCGATGGCGACAAACAAAAATTTCCGCTATCCCGTGGCGAGCGGAAACGGGCCGAGGATGTCCATCCCCCACTTGGCAAAGGGCCAAGCGGAGGATATAGGAACCAGGCTGGAGGAGGGGAGCCTCTAAATGCTTGAGTGCCTCTGGCATGGGTCGCAGGCTCGGACAAGGTTGTCTGCATCTTTCTGCATGGTCGGCCAATAGTAGCCTTGACGTAGCACCTTGTGACATAGGGACCAGCTTCCCAAATGGTTGCCGTAAATCCCCTTATGCACTTCGCAGAGAGCATAATCTGCTTCAGATGAGCGAAGACATCTAAGCAGTGGCATGGAGAAGGACTGTTTGTAGAGCTGGTCGTCGATCAACACATAATGGGTGGCCTGCAGCTTTAGCCTTCTGGCTTCTTTCCGGTCGGATGGAAGCGACCCTTCTTTGAGGTACCTCAGAATGGGGTCAAACCATGATGGTTCGGCCTCAACTTGCATTATTCGGTCAGCTTCCGCGATACTGGGTCTCTCCAAGGTCTCAAGGTGAATTTTTGCTCGGCATCCATTGACTCCGCGGTTGCTAGCCGAGACAGTAGGTCGGCACGGGCATTCTCAGATCTAGGAATCTGAATAATCTCAAACTCGGAAAAATGGGAGAGTAGGCTCCGAACCTCTTGGAGATATCGGATCATGTTCAACTCTCAGCTTCAAACTCCCCTCATACATGACCTGCCACTAGCTGAGAGTCGGTGAAGGCATTAAGTTTCTCCACCTTAAGGTTGCGGGCGATTCGGAGACCGGCCAACAAGGCTTCATACTTAGCTTCATTGTTGGAGGGCGGGAAGGAGAAGCGGACACCATATTCAAAGGTCGCCCCCTCCGGACTGGTGAGAACCAAGCCCGCACCGGAGCGATGAGCGTTAGATGACCCGTCGACATGGAGGAGCCACGGGCACCCATTTTTGGTTCCTCGGGGAGACGGGGTTGGAGCCGTCCTCTGGGATGGTACACTCGAGGAGGAAATCGCTAACACTTGAGCTTTGATGGCCGGGCGAGGCTGAAAACGGATATCATGCTCGCTCAGCGATGGCCCACTTAGTCATTCTCCCTAATGTTTTGGGCGGTGGACTACGCCTTGATGGGTTGGTCAGTCAGGACTGTCACAGAATGCACCTGGAAGTACAGCCGCAGCTTCCGAACTAAGGTGATCAGGGCCAACACCATCTTTTCAATTCGGCTATATTTGTCTCCGCATCGCGGAGTAGCCTGCTGACATAATAAATTGGCTTCTGGACCTTGTTTTCTTCCCTGACTAGCACCGAGCAAACGGCACCTTCTGAAACAGCCAGATATAGGAATAGTGTCTTGCTAGGACTTCGACTGCTAAGGAGTGGGGGCGAGCCGAGGTACTTCTTGAGATCTTGGAATGATTTTTGACACTCGGGGTCCACTGGAAGTTCTTAGCCGACCGAAGGGTTTTGAAGAAGGGGAGGCATCTTTCGGCTGAGTGCGCCATGAAGCGGTTGAGAGCCGCTATCCTCCCAGTTAGGCGCTCGACTTCTTTAATAGATGCCGGAGGCACCATTTGTTGAAGAGCTTGAATCTTCTGGGGGTTAGCTTCGATACCTCGCTAGGAGACCATGAAGCCGAGGAACTTCCCGGAGTTAACGCCGAAGGCATTTAGTCGGATTGAGCTTCATCCTATACTTGCGGTGCGTTTCAAAGCTCTCCGAGAGGTCCTCGACGTGCTGTGATGCTTCTTTGCTTTTGACCAGCATGTCGTCGATATACACCTCCATGTTCCGGCCGATTTGCTCCTTGAATACTTTGTTGACTAGCCTTTGGTAGGTGGCTCCTGCATTTTTAAGACCAAAAGGCATAACACGGTAACAGTAAGTACCTCGGTCGGTTATGAAGGCGGTTTTTTCTTCATCTTCGGGGGCCATCCGAATCTGGTTGTAGCGGAGTAAGCGTCCATGAATGTCAGCATTTGATGACCCGAGGTGGCGTCCACAAGCTGATCGATCCGGGAAGAGGGAAGCTCTCCTTCGGCAGGCTTTGTTGAGGTCAGTGAAGTCGATGCAAATCCGCCACTTGACGTTCGACTTCTTCACCATGACGACATTCGATAGCCAGTTCGGGTAATTTACCTTCCGAACGAAGTTCGCCTTGATGAGTTTATTAACCTCCTCTTCAATAGCCTTCTGCCGCTCCGGGGCAAAGCTCCTCTTCTTTTGCTTGATAGGCTGGTACATCTCGTCCACGTTAAGATGGTGGACGAGAACCTTGGGGCTGATCCCTGGCATGTCAGAGGCGGACCAGGCGAAGACGTCGGCGTTGCTTCGGAGAAATTCGATCAACTTGCGCCGAGGTTCGCCTTTTAGCAGCGACCCAATCTTTATGGTTCGGTCGGGACGGGCCTCATCCAACGACACTTCTTCCAGTTCCTCGGCTGGTTCTTCTCGCTGTTCGGCGAAATCCTCCCGAGCGTCCAGCCCGTCAACCTCCGGCATTCTAGACTGAAGGCTGGTGATGAAGCACTGTCGAGCCATGGTTTGGCTTCCTTGGACAACTCCAACTCCCCGCCTGGTGGGAATTTCATGGACAGGTGTGGGATGGAGATAACTGCCTTGAGGGATATCAGGCCGGTTTGTCAAATATTGCGTTGTATGGCGACCTGAGTTTGGTCACTAGGAAGTCCGTGTGAACGGTGGCCACAAGGGGCCAGGTTCCCGTGCGGACCGTTAAGGTTACGACCCCTTCGGGATGATGACGTCGCCTGTGAATCCCATTAGGGTGGAATCCATGGCTCGAAGGTTTTCCGTGGGCAGTCTCATCTTGGCAAACACATTGAGGTACAAAATATTCACAGAACTTCCACTGTCAACAAGGATCCGGCTTACATCATAGTCATTTAAATTGAGGGATACAACTAGCGCATCGTCATGGGGAAACTGTATCCTTCGGAGATCGTCGTCGGAGAAGGAGAGCTCGCCCGTCCGCGCTTTCTTCGGCGCCGATCCTTGTCATCATTTCTGGAGCTCGAGCCGCCGGCCTCCTCGATCATGTTGATGTGGCCGATTACAGGTGGATTCGGTGGAGGGGAAGTTGTTGAAGCTCGGGCTGGCGATCCCCCCCTTGTCCTGGCTTGGGTGCCCTCCTGAATTGGTTCAGTCGGCCCCGTTGAATCAGCCTCTCAATCTCATTTTTCAGCTGCCAGCATTCCTCAGTGTCGTGGCTGTGCTCCCGGTGGTAGCGGCAGTATTTGGTGGGGTCTCTCCGGGTCGGGTTCCCTCGGAGAGGAGCTGGCCGGGGGAGCTGGCGCTCTATCTCATGAGGATCTGCGCCCGGGGCACAGTTAGCGGAGTGTAGCGGTCGAATCGCCTGGGCGGACTCCGGGAGCGATTCCTCGGCGGGTGGGGGAGCTCTTTGGCGACGAGGTGGACTTGGCCGACGAACGGGTCGGTGCCTGTCAGGACCTTTGGGTTCTTTCTTCTTTGCCAGCTCGGCGCGGGCAACTCTCCGCGACTCTTCGACCCTGGCGTATTTGTCTGCCAGGGCCATCATATCGGAGAGGTTTGGGGGTAGCTGACTTCCATCGCCAGGTAGAAGTCGCTTTCCTTCGAAACTCCCCCTGCTAAGGCGGACATAGCCACCTCATGATTAAGGTGGTCCACCTCTAGCATGGCCTTGTTGAAGCGGCCAAGATAGTTTCTCAAGGACTCCCCCTCTCTCTGCTTAACTTTGGAGAGGGAGTCGGATCTCGTCGGTGATGGTGGCTACTGACGAACTGGCCAATAAAAAGATGGCTCAGCTCATCGAATGAATCAACGAACCTGGTTTCAAGGCGTTGAACCAGGTTCGGGCAGATCCTCTGAGGGTGGAGGGGAAGGCGCGGCAGAGGATCGCGTCGGATGCTCCGTGGAACATCATTATTGACCGAAAGCTGCTGAGATGATCATCCGGGTCAGAAGAGCCGTGGTAGGGCTCGACGGTGGGAAATTTGACATGGGAGGGAATCACTTCCTCCATGATCCCTTTGGAGAAAGGGATGCCCTGCTCCGCCTTGGGCTGAGGCAGATGGGCCTGCTTGGCGGCGTTCAGCTCCTGACGCATCTCCCGGATTTGTCGATGGATCTCCTTTTCAGTAGTAAGAGGAGGAGCTGGGCGGGGAGAGCGCAGGGACGGCGTTGAATCATGGTGGGAGGACACCGGGAAAGGGTCCGGGCTCGTTGAGATCTGGGAGGATCCCTGTCATAGCCGCCTCGTGGGACCGGTTTGGCCCTCTGGGTCGGTGTGGGGGGTCCATGGCTTCATGCGGACCAGGGGCAGCTGTGAAATACTCCTGAACCAGGTGGGTCAGGGCCTGGACCTGCTGGACCAGCGTGGCTAACTGGTCCTGGTCATCGGGATGGCTGGTG
>UESW01001734.1:0-80491 GCA_900491605.1 Calamus simplicifolius | reverse complement strand
GGCAGTTTGTTGAATGAGGAGTTAAGAAGAAAAAATTCAGCAACTTCTCAGATTGATTCACAGGCACTTGTCTCAGAGAATAGAGGACGGTCAAAGTCTAGAAATAGAGACAATTCATACAAGGGTAGAAGCAAATCAAGGTCAAGAAAAGATATTACTTGTATAACTGTGGTGAGAAAGGGCACTACAAGAATCAGTGTAAGAAGCCTAAGAAGAGTAAGAAAAAGGGAAAAGAAGTGGAGGATACAGAGTCAAAGGAGAATATCACAGCTACTGTGCAGAGTGATGATTATTTGATTTTGTCTACTTCTGATGGTATCTTCTCATGTGAGTGTCAGAATCATGAGTGGGTGATTGACACAGGTGCTTCTTATCATGCTACACCACGGAGGGAGTTTTTTTCTACATATAAGACTGGAAATTTTGGTGTTGTCAAGATGGGAAATCAAGGCACAGCAGACATCATTGGCATGGGTGACATCCACATGAAGACCAATCTTGGCTGTAAGTTGGTGCTCAAGGATGTAAGGCATGTAGCTGACTTGAGGCTAAATTTAATCTCAGTTGGAAGACTTGATGATGAAGATTTTGATAGCAGATTTCATAAAGGGCAATGGAAGCTCAGTAAAGGTTCACTTGTTGTAGCCAGTGGGAAGAAATGTCACACTTTATACAGGTTGCAGGCTAAAGCTTATGGTGAACAGTTGAATGCTACAGAGAACGACTTCAGCATGGAGTTGTGGCATAAACGACTGGGACACATGAGTGAGAAGGGGCTGCAAGTTCTTTCCAAGGGAGAAGTTCTACCAGACTTCAAAGGTGTACATCTGAACCCATGTGTTGATTGTTTGGTTGGCAAGCAACATAGAGTTTCTTTTGCTAGTCCTGCTTTATCTAGAAAAATGCATGTTTTGGATCGTATCTATACAGATGTTTGTGGTCCTCTGAGGACAAAAACTCCTAGTGGATCAGTTAATATTCCAGGCATCAGTGGTGCACTTTATTTTGTCACTTTTATAGATGATTTTTCCAGAAAAGTTTGGGTCTATGGTTTGAAGACTAAAGATCAGGTTATTAATGTCTTCAAAGAGTTTCATGCCAGAGTTGAAAGAGAGACAGGAAAGAAACTGAAATGTATAAGGTCAGATAATGGTGGTGAGTACACAGGGTTATTTGATAATTATTGCAGATCACATGGCATTCAACATGAGATGACAGTTCCTGGTACTCCTCAGCATAATGCAATTGCAGAGGGAATGAACCGCACCATCATGGAAAAGATCAGATGTATGCTTTCACAGTCCAAGTTACCTAAAAGATTTTGGGATGAGGCATTGAAGACAGCGGTTGATGTAATAAACTTGTCACCATGTACAGCTCTAGATGGTGATGTTGCAGAGCGTGTATGGTCAGGAAAAGATGTCTCTTATAAGCACTTGAGAGTGTTTGGTTGTCGTGCATTTGCACATGTTCCAGACATTGAGAGGTCCAAGCTGGATGGTAAGACAAAAGAATGTGCTTTGCTTGGTTACTCACATGATGAGTTTGGTTATAGACTTTGGGATCCAGAAAAGCAGAAGGTATTCAGAAGCAGAGATGTGG
Source organism: Calamus simplicifolius (assembly GCA_900491605.1). Taxonomy (NCBI): domain Eukaryota; kingdom Viridiplantae; phylum Streptophyta; class Magnoliopsida; order Arecales; family Arecaceae; genus Calamus; species Calamus simplicifolius. Next base: position 78,889 of record UESW01001734.1, on the reverse strand, counting down.
TATTTTTTGAAGATCAAACCCTTCAAGACTTCAAGAAGGAGGTGTCAGTCAAGTCTTCTGCAGAAGGATTAACAGACTGTGATCCAGTTACTCCTCTAGTAAATCAGGGTGATAGGGGAGATGTGCAAGAAAATAGTACAGGAGCAGATATTAACTCACCTGTAGGACATGTTGAGCAGGAAGGAGATCAGGAGCAACCTCCTACAGAGCCTCAGCTGAGAAGATCTATCAGACAACGTCAACCTTCCAAAAGTATTCTACAGATGAATATATAATGCTTACTGATGCAGGTGAACCAGAATGTTACCAGGAGGCAGTTGAAAGTGAGCAGAAAAAGGAGTGGTTAGTAGGTATGCTGGAAGAAATGGATGCCTTACAGAAGAACCACACATATGATTTAGTGGAACTACCAAGAGGAAGGAAGGCTTTAAAGAAACAAGTGGGTTTTCAGGTTAAAGACTCAACAGCATTGTTCTCAACCAAAGTACAAGGCCAGATTGGTTGTGAAAGGCTTTGGTCAAAAGAAAGGTATTGACTTTGAAGAGATTTTTTCTCCTGTTGTTAAAATGTCTTCAATTCGTGTTGCTCTAGGTATTGCTGCTAGTCTAGACTTGGAGGTTGAGCAGTTAGATGTGAAGACAGCTTTTCTTCATGGTGATTTGGAGGAGAAAATCTATATGGATCAACCAGAAGGCTTCAAAGTCAAAGGTAAAGAAAATCTTGTCTGCAGATTGAAAAAAAGCTTATATGGGCTGAAGCAAGCTCCAAGGCAGTGGTACAAGAAATTTGATTCATTTATGGCTGAAAATGGATACAAAAGAATGGCTTCAGATCATTGTGTGTATATCAAATGGTTTAGTGAGGATTTTGTCATACTCCTACTTTATGTTGATGACATGCTTATTCTTGGGAAAGATATGTCTATGATTGACAGGTTGAAGAAGGAGCTAAGCAATTCATTTGAAATAAAGGATATGGGACCAGCAAAGCAAATACTGGGTATGCAGATTTTCCGTGATAGAAGAATCAAGAAAATATGGTTGTCACAGGAAAAGTACATTGAGAAGGTATTGGATAGGTTCAGTATGATCAATGTAAAGCCAGTTGGTTCTCCTCTTGCAGGTCACTTCAGGTTGTGCTCAGAGCAAAGTCCTTCAAGTGATGAGGAGAAGGAGAAAATGAAGAAGGTTCCATACGCTTCAGCAGTCGGAAGTTTGATGTACGCGATGGTATGTACGAGGCCAGACATCGCATATGCAGTGGGTGTTGCTAGCAGATTTCTTGCAAATCCAGGGAAAGAGCATTGGGCAGCAGTGAAGTGGATCTTCAGATATCTCAAAGGAAGCTCCAAAGTTTGTTTAAGCTTTGGGGGTGGTCTAGCTGTGCTGATTGGTTACACAGATGCAGATATGGCGAGAGATATTGATACAAGGAAGTCCACATCAGGTTTCATACTTACTTTTGCAGGGGGAGCTGTGTCATGGCAATTCAGATTGCAAAGGTGTGTAGCTTTCTCTACCACAGAGGCAGAATATATTGCTGCTACCGAGGTCTGTAAGGAGATGCTGTGGATGAAAGAATTCTTACATGAATTGGGGTTGAAACAGAAAAATTATGTGGTACATTGTGACAGCCAGAGCGCCATCCACTTGTGCAAGAACCCAACTTTTCATTTCAAGTCAAAGCATATAGATGTGAGATACCACTGGATTCGAAATGTGTTTGAAGAGAAGCAGTTACAGCTTCAAAAAATTCACACAGATGAAAATGGGGCAGACATGTTGACAAAGACCTTATCAAAAGAAAGGCAAGAGATATGCCGACAGCTGGTCGGCATGATTTCACACTAAGGAAGCATGAGACAGCCTCCCTTATGGGCTGAAGGGGGAGGTTGTTGGGCCCATGGCCCACCTATTCAGCCCATTAGGGCAAAAGGGAGCGCTACTCCTTTTTCCATCAGGGTTTATTCTCTCTCTTTTATAAAAGGAGTAGCCGCCTTTCTTTTTTGGTTTTCTCTATTTTTAAGGAGCAGCCGTATGAAAAAAGTGGAGAAGCATGTAGCAGGTATTTCTTTTTTCTAGGAGCATGGATTGCTAGGGGAAGAGAAGGAAGGGCTGCTGCTTGGTGCTTAACTACGTGGGAGGACTTTCACTCCAGGAATCACGTGAAGGTGCTGCAGAAGAAAAACAAGAGAAGAAGAAGAAGAGAAGGGAAGAAAATAAGGAGGTAACGCAGGAGACCGTATTTTTCGATGATGTAATCCTTATATCCCTATTATTCTCTTGTGATTGTTTCTCAAGTTCTGGCAAGGGACTTTGAGACTTGGATATTTATTATTTTATAGTGGATCTTCTTCTCAGGCTTGCCCGTGGTTTTTTTCCCTTTATCTTAAAAGGATTTTCCACGTAAATCTTGGTGTTTCTGTGATTGTGTGGTTTGCGCATTTTTATTTATTATTCCGCTGCGTATTACGGTCTTCTAGTATTTGCTCATACACGGATTCTTTCCCATCAGTCGAGCTATAGGTAGTTCGGGGAAAACGAGATGTGAGAAGCTCGGGGAAGCCGAGCCATGGGAGGCTCGGAGGAAGCCGAACTATGGGAGCTCGGGAAGCCGAGCTATGGAAGCTCAGGGAAAGCCGAACCATGGAAGCCCGAAGGAAGCCGAGCTATGGGAAGCTCGAGGAAGACGAGTCATGGGAGGCTCGGAGGAAGCCGAGCTATAGGAAGCTCGGGGAAGATGAGCCATGGGAGGCTCGGAGGAAGCCGAGCTATGGAAGCTCGGGGAAGCCGAGCCATGGAAGCTCGGGGAAAGCTGAACCATGGAAGCTTAGGGAAGACGAGCTGTAGGAAGCTCGGAGAGACCGAGCCATAGCTAGCTCGGGGAAGGTTGAGTTATGAGTAGTCTGGAAAGGTCGGGCTATGGAAACCCGGAGAGAACAAGTCAGAGGTCGCATGGCTTGACGGACCATATTAGTTTAGCTTGCTCCTCGGGGGCATATTGTAGCGAGCGGAGGGATGGGGCTGATCCTAGCCCCCTCGCACAATTATCAATGCAATGATGATTCTACCCCTCAACACATGCCCCCCACTCCCTAGTTCGAAGCGTAGGTTCGGGCGTAAGGAGTATAGGCTTAGGTGGCGTGATCTGCATTTAGGGATGCGTATTTGATTGCCTGCACAATGATGCCCTAATTAATGCCGTGGGGCCATCTTGCCTTTTCAAGGTGGATCTGTCATTCCTTAGGGGCAAAGGTAACGGCTGGGGAAGCGCCACGTGGGAAATCTCAATTTTCACGGCGCTCATAGCGGCAGTTCCGGACGCTTGGTTGAGACGCCTCATCCTCATCCTGAGGCGGGTTTGATTGGAAAAACGGAGTCGTGGCGGCGCTATCCTTATTTATAAGAACTTCGTCTTTCCATTTTCGCTGCGATCCTGCTCAGCATCTCTCGCGATCAGAGATATGGTGAGCCCAAGCGACCAAGCTTTGGAGGTGACCTTGGCGGATCTGGAATGGATGCGCCGCTTGTACAAGATCCCCCAGGACGTCGTCTTGTTGCTCCCGGCGGCTGAGGATAGGGTGACATCTGGATTAGGGGATGGGGCGTTCTGTTATGAGGAAAGCTTGAGGGCAGGTCTCCGATTCCCTCTACATCCGTTAGTGCGGGAGGTGATGAAGTTCTACAATATATGCTTCACCATGGTGGCCCCCAACAGTTGGTGCAACCTCATCGGGTTTATCTCGTTGTGCAAGCACCTCGGGGTGACCGCGACCCTTTTGCTATTCAGGGTATGTTTCAATCTGGTCTCCGGAAGGGCCTCAGAATGGCCTTACATCGGTCCCCGGAGATCCTTCAAGATGATATCGGACAACCCATCGTCGATAAAGGAGTGGAAGTCGCGGTTCTTCATAGTCATGGGGAACATCGGTTTGGACTTCCCTCGGGTATGGGGGCAGTACGTGAAGGATCCAGAAGCGCACCCAGAGTTAACTGATTTGGAGAAGAGGGATTTGGTTGTGCTGCGCGGCAGTCAGGCGCTCCCAGTCAGCGTTCTCCTATCAGAGGATGCTCTCTTTGCGGCCGGATTGAGCCCCGTCGATCCTCGCGGTGAGTATTACCCCGTAGTTGATAATTTAGTGTGGCTCCAACTTTGATTTCTGTGTGAACTAACGGGCGAATCATATTACCACTACAGCCGAAAGGTCAGCGCTCACAGACCAAATGAGGGAGGAGCTGGGGAAGCGCCGCAGGAGATCTGGCTCCAGCAGCAAGCATCGGTCCGAGAAGAGGTCTCGCCCCTCCGGCTCCCGCTCTAGGGGGATCGGGGAGACAGTGATAGTCGGCCCTCCTCGTCGCCGCAGGCTGAAACTACCGAAGTTCCTGCGGCGCATGACCTTTCAGTGGCAGAGGAGAGTCTATCCAGGGGCGAAGACCGGGAAGTTGCGGGGTTTCGGAGGAGGCTGCTGAGGTTTCCTCCCCCCCCCCGTCGTCGTTTTGTCCGATGATGGTGAAGGGGAAACGCCAGTTGGCTTGGGGGCCCTGCAGACGAGGCGATTCGGTCTCCCTCATTGGAGGCCAGTGGCTCGGCGAGGTTACAGGAGGAGGTGGGGGCGACCTCCACTTCCATCGAGGCAGGGGAAGAGGTTGCGGCTGCTGAGGTTCGGCCTGGGTCATCGGTAGGAGAGCCACGGGCGACGAGGAGATGGCCGAACCTGCCGAACCAACGGCCGAAGTCCGCGGGGGGCTTTCCGGTGAAGGGCCTTCCGTCGAGAAACAGGGGGCTCTAGGGGGAGCAGAAGTTCCTGAAGGGCCTGTTGTGGACAGGGGGATCTCTGAGAAGATGGAAGCAGAAGGAGAAGAAGAAGAGGAAGAAGAAGAAGGAGGAGAAGGAGGGGAGCCGGCGAGCGAAGGAGGTGCTTCGGCCGGGGCTCTCCTTGCTGGGGCCGAAACATCCGAGGCTTCTCAAGCGAGGGCCCTGGCGGCGAAAGCTGAACTATCGAGAAGTTCATGGGTCGCGGGTGTTCTGGATGGCTCCCTAGGAGCAGATTTCCACTCACGCGACCCGAAAGTGAGCGCCAGGTTCTCTGCTCTGATGCGGTCCGTGTTCCAAGGAGAGGAGAGTTCTTCGACAGGAGGGGGTCATCCGAAAGACCTTGTCGAGGTGGCCTTCCATCGTGCTGGGGTGCCAAATGAGGCTTTCCTTCTCTCCGAAATTGATGACCTTGCTCTCACAAGGATCGCCACAGACTACGCGTCTCGGGTAAGTTGTCGCACCGAAGTTGGGTCTTTAGTCAGTTAGTTCGACTGTCTTTTATGCATGTCATCCTTTTTTTGCAAAGCACCCTGATCATGACGGCACTGAAATGGCGCTTGCATCTGGCTGTTGGAGTTTGGGCTCGGGCCCGCTACGAGGCTGATCACTTCAAGGAGAGGGCCGATTCGACTGACAAACTCTCTCGAGCCCTGGTGGTCCTTCAAAGGGAGCTTGGGAAGGCTTGCAGAATTCTTGCAGTTGAGAGGGAGAGAGCCCCTCGACTCGCCGTACAGGTTGGCGAGCTCCAGTGGGAGCTTGGGGAGACCAACAGGACTCTCACGGCTGAAAGGGAAAGAGCCTCTCAACTCACCATATAGATTGGTGAGCTCCAAGGCTTCCGCGAGCAATCCGAGAAGGCTAGTCTGGAGCTTTCTCAGGCTAGGGTGGAGCATGAGGGCAAGGTTAAGTCCATGCAACTATTCTTTGATAAGAGGTGGGACCAGCTGAAAGCTAGCCATGCTGAAGATAAGGCCAATTGGAGCAAAAGGTTCGAGGAGGAAGAGCGCAAATGCCGGCGGCAGCAGGACCACCTCACCCGCCTAAGCAAGGAGCTTGCCGATACACAGGACCGGCTAAAGTGGTCGGATGAATGAGCTGCCCGATTATCTGACGAGGTTGACTTTGCCTGTCAAGAAATTGGAGATACCCAGTCCCGGGTGGACGAGCTAAAGAGAACCTTCGCCAGAGCCAATCAGCTAGGTCTAGGGCTCTCAACAGGGTTCACGTGCTGGAGGGCGAGCTAGCCGACGGGAGGAGCAGGTATGGCGCTATTAGTTCCATTCGTTTTGACCTTTCGATTTTTGCTTTACTCGGCCTTTTCGCCTGCAGTCACACAAGATGAGGCAGGAATTCAGGGGCGGTTAGCGGCGTTCGGAGAGGAGGCGGCCTCGAGGCACCGAAGGATCTCCGAACTGGAGAAGCAATTAGCCGAGGCAAATGCGCGGGCTTCTTCGGCGGTGGAAGAGTACAAGAAATCCACCGAATTCGCCGACGAATGCAGGGCGGCCTGTGCTGATGCATTTCAGCTGGGCAAAGATGAGACGCGGACTAAGGTTGCCCAGGCTTATCCTGACCTGGACCTGTCGTGCCTGGACGCCGAACATTATAAGGCGTACACCCCGGGGGTCGAGGAGGACGAGTATGGAGAAATATCTGATGTCGACCTCGATGCTATTCTGGAGTCGATGCAACTGCCGACGTATCCCATCGTGACACCTTCGAGAAGGGGGAGCAAGCAATGCCCCTACTGATGCGGCCGCAGGAGATGCTGGGATTGATCCCAAGTCCTGACCCTTTGGGGGGCTATATGTGTTTTCCTTTCTTTTATCTTGTAGTTCGACTAGAAATCAATAAATGGATCGGCCGTTTTTTTATTTGTTTATCTTTCCTGGATGGTTTCTTGTCTCGAATTTTGGTGGACTATCCTAGTAAAGGCTAAGACATAGGGGTTGTCTCGACAAAAAGGTTGGACGTCAACATAGCCTGGTATGAAAGGAGGTTAAGAGACAATTTAACTTGGCTTAGGCCGAATGACACGGCGGTTCAACCAAATCCGAAGAACGAGATAGTTTTTTTAGGGCCGAGGGACAAAGTAGGTCGGCTAGGGCCGAGGGATAAAGTGGCTCGGCTAGTAGCAGATACTTCGGTTGGTTTCGAAGTATAGAAACAGCTTCGGAGGTTGAGAGACGATTTAACTTGGCTTAGGCCGAATGACACGGCGGTTCGACCAAATCCGATGAACGAGATAGATTTTTTAGGGCCGAGGGACAAAGTAGGTCGGCTAGGGCCGAGGGACAAAGTGGCTCGGCTAGTAGCAGATACTTCGATTGGTTTCGAAGTATAGAAACAGATTCGGCCCTACAAGGGGGCGTTAGGTGATGCTTAGGCCTTACACGCAACCGGACTGGGGGGTCATTATCGAGGAACGCTCGGCATCCGTGCCCCTTCATTGCCTTGTCAGTGTCCTGTCCTTTCTCAGGTGAGTCGATTTTTATTTTGCCGAAATGGATGATACGGCTTTGATGCCAGTAAAAAGCTGCTCTAGAGCCTTCCGAGAGGCTTTTATTGCGTTGGTCTTTTTCACGCGGGTTGTTTTGGCGTATGATGCAAGCGTTTGCCCGCCATTGAAGGATGTCATTTTCGTAGGACGATCTCCCGGATCTGCCAGTTTCCGTAGGATCGGCGGGCGATTTTCTGCATTTAACAATCATGATCCGGGATCAAAGGGGATATTTGTGTGCGTCACGGTTCAGGCGATGGGCTTGGCGCACCATGGGGCGCTGCTTTCATCCTGGGAGGCCACGTGATGGCATGGGTTAGGTGTTTGAATCTCGGGGCTTTCTGCCTTGATAGCTGCTCCCGGTTCGTTTCTGCCTATAAAAAGGGGAAAGAGGGGTCGTGTTAGGCCATCCCCAAAGTTTCCTTCCCTGTGAGAGTTTCCACGATGCCCATCTCTCTGGGGTTTCGAGTGGAAGGATCGAGCTTTCTTTTCGTAGCCGTTTTCCCCCGGATAGTTGGGGTGATGAAGGAGCCATTGGAGAGTGGCTCGCCCTCAGGGGATGAGTCCCGGAGATCATATGGAGAGCGCACAGGAGGGCCGCAGAGATCACACGGAGAGCGCACAGACACGCTTTCAGTGTGTCCTTTGTGGTCCGCTACGGGGGGGGCGCAGGGCAGGAAGTGTATCAGCGCCCCCGTAGCACGCACGGAGCTTCCCTCCTCTGTCGGTCTGGATTCTCGTCCCTTCTCTGAGGGGAATCCTTGCCACGGGGAGGACAATATGGGAGCAACGGGGGACTGATGGTCCTCGAGCTCTCTTAGTCGGGCAGCGGTCTGCGATCCAGCATCCCACCCTAGGGGAGCTGGTTGATTTGCCCGGGTCCTTAGAATCAGCATCCACGGCCATGCCTCCTTTTGGACCTCTTGGTTCGTCCGGAGGGGCCGTGGAAGGTCAGCTTCGTCAACTGTCCAGGCGAGCTGATAGTTTCGTGGTTTGTATGATTTTTTGAGCCAGGTGCCGAAGCATCACAGTTGCCCAGATCTGCTTTGGAGCAGTTTGCCCGAGTTTTGTACTCGTCTTTATTTTATGCATTTCAATGCTCTTGTAATGCCTCTCAGGCGGTTGTAATCGGTTTTGATGGCAATGAAATAAAGAAAGTTTTGTTCTTTTTCTCAATTTCTGTTTCTTTTGCGCCAAGTTGTTGTTGGCGACGAGGCATAAGGACATCTCATTTATTTCCGGACGAGGATCCCGCGTTACCCAAGCCAGTCGGGGCTTGTAAGCCGCCCAAATCCGGATGGAAATTTGGAGACTGTTCGGTGGTAGAACATATTCCTTGACTCTGGCCGAAGCTCAGAGACTTATTACTCGACCTTATTAGGGTTCGGAGATTTGTAGCCTGGCCTGCCAAGGTTCGGAGAATGGTTACTCGGCCCAGCCGAGGTTCAGAGAATGGTTGCTCGGCCCAGCCGTGGTTCGGAGAATGGTTGCTCGGCCCAGCCGAGGTTCGGAGATTTGTTGCTCGGCCCAGCCGAGGTTCGAGATTAGTTGCTCAGCCCAGCCGAGGTTCGAAGATTTGTTGCTCGGCCCAGCCGAGGTTCAGAGATTTCCTGTTTAAACAGGTAACTCGGTCGTGCCGAGAATTGGTAAGCAGCACTTGTTTCTTTTCACAATTTTTGGCGACATATGTGTGGCGATTCATGTTATAAATTATGAAATATGTGCCGACAAAAAGTGTAATAAGGTAAGCCTATAAAGGACATACCTATTGATAATACTTACGGAGATTGTCCGAATTCCACATTCGAGGGATGGACTTTCCGCTTAGATCTTGCAGCTTGTAGGTCCCCGGTCCAACGATCTCCGCTACTTGGTAGGGGCCTTCCCAGTTTGGTGCCAGCTTTCCTTGCTCCAGCGGTTTGGAGATAGATGCTTTTCGAAGAATGAGATCACCGGGCAAGAAAGCTTTCCCTTTGACTCTGGTGGCGTGGTAGCGGGCCACCCTTTGTTGATAGGCAGCTACTCTGATCCGAGCTTTCTCTCTAACCTCCTCTATCAGGTCGAGGTTGGTACGGAGTTGTTCGTCGCTGGCTTTCTCTGAGTAGCTTTCCACCCGCAGTGAAGGGAGACCTATCTCTACTGGGATAACAACCTCTGTGCCGAAGGCCATCCGGAATGGGGTTTCTCCTATGGGTACTCTTGGGGTGGTGCGGTAGGCCCACAGGATATGGTGCAACTCGTCCGCCCACCTGCCTCGGGCCCTAGAGAGCCGAGCTTTGATCCCTTGAAGCAAAGTCCGGTTGGTTACTTCAGCTGCTCTGTTGGCTTGCGGATGCCCGACCGAGGTGAGGTGGTGACGATTCCGTGCTCTTCGCAGAACTGGCGGAACTTCGGATTGTCGAATTGCCTGCCGTTGTTAGTGATTATAGTGTGCGGGAGGCCGAAACGGCAGATGATGGACCTCCATACGAAATCTCTGGCCCGTGCTTCGGTTATTTGTGCAACCGCCTCCGCCTCGACCCATTTAGTGAAGTAGTCGATGGCGACAATAGAAATTTCCGCTATCCCGTGGCGAGCGAAAACGGGCCGAGGATGTCCATCCCCCACTTGGCAAAGGGCCAAGCGGAGGATATAGGAACCAGGCTGGAGGAGGGGAGCCTCTAAATGCTTGAGTGCCTCTGGCATGGGTCGCAGGCTCGGACAAGGTTGTCTGCATCTTTCTGCATGGTCGGCCAATAGTAGCCTTGACGTAGCACCTTGTGACACAGGACCGGCTTCCCAGATGGTTGCCGTAAATCCCCTTATGCACTTCGCAGAGAGCATAATCTGCTTCAGACGGACGAAGACATCTGAGCAGTGGCATGGAGAAGGACTGTTTGTAGAGCTGGTCGTCGATCAACACATAATGGGTGGCCTGCAGCTTTAGCCTTCTGGCTTCTTTCCGGTCGGATGGAAGCGACCCTTCTTTGAGGTACCTCAGAATGGGGTCAAACCATGATGGTTCGGCCTCAACTTGCATTATTCGGTCAGCTTCCGCGATACTGGGTTTCTCCAAGGTCTCAAGGTGGAATTTTTGCTCGACGTCCATTGACTCCGCGGTTGCCAGCCGAGACAGTAGGTCGGGACGGGCATTCTCAGATCTAGGAATCTGAATAATCTCAAACTCGGAAAAATGGAAGAGTAGGCTCCGAACCTCTTGGAGATATCGGATCATGTTCAGCTCTCAAGCTTCAAACTCCCCTCGTACATGACCTGCCACTAGCTGAGAGTCGGTGAAGGCATTAAGTTTCTCCACCTTAAGGTTGCGGGCGATTCGGAGACCGGCCAGCAAGGCTTCATACTTAGCTTCATTGTTGGAGGCCGGAAAGGAGAAGCGGATACCATATTCAAAGGTCGCCCCCTCCGGACTGGTGAGAACCAAGCCCGCACCGGAGCGATGAGCGTTAGATGACCCGTCGACATGGAGGAGCCACCGGGCACCCGTTTTTGGTTCCTCGGGGAGACGGGGTTGGAGCCGTCTCTGGGATGGTACACTCGAGGAGGAAATCGGCTAACACTTGAGCTTTGATGGCCGGGCGAGGCTGAAAATGGATATCATGCTCGCTCAGCTCGATGGCCCACTTAGTCATTCTCCCTGATGTTTTGGGCGGTGGACTACCGCCTTGATGGGTTGGTCAGTCAGGACTATCACAGAATGCACCTGGAAGTACAGCCGCAGCTTCCGAACTGAGGTGATTAGGGCCAACACCATCTTTTCAATTCGGCTATATCTTGTCTCCGCGTCGCGGAGTAGCCTGCTGACATAATAAATTGGCTTCTGGACCTTGTTTTCTTCCCTGACTAGCACCGAGCAAACGACACCTTCTGAAACAGCCAGATATAGGAATAGTGTCTTGCCAGGACTTCGACTACTAAGGAGTGGGGGCGAGCCGAGGTACTTCTTGAGATCTTGGAATGATTTTTGACACTCGGGGGTCCACTGGAAGTTCTTAGCCGACCGAAGGGTTTTGAAGAAGGGGAGGCATCTTTCGGCTGAGTGCGCCATGAAGCGGTTGAGAGCCGCTATCCTCCCAGTTAGGCGCTCGACTTCTTTAATAGATGCTGGAGGTGCCATTTGTTGAAGAGCTTGAATCTTCTGGGGGTTAGCTTCGATATCTCGTTAGGAGACCATGAAGCCGAGGAACTTTCCGGAGTTAACGTCGAAGGCACATTTAGTCGGATTGAGCTTCATCCTATACTTGCGGTGCGTTTCAAAGCTCTCCGAGAGGTCCTCGACGTGCTGTGATGCTTCTTTGCTTTTAACCAGCATGTCGTCGATATACACCTCCATGTTTCGGCGATTTGCTCCTTGAATACTTTGTTGACTAGCCTTTGGTAGGTGGCTCCTACATTTTTAAGACCAAAAGGCATAACACGGTAACAGTAAGTACCTCGGTCGGTTATGAAGGCGGTTTTTTCTTCATCTTCGGGGGCCATCTGAATCTGGTTGTAGTCGGAGTAAGCATCCATGAATGTCAGCATTTGATGACCCGAGGTGCGTCCACAAGCTGATCGATCCGGGAAGAGGGAAGCTCTCCTTCGGGCAGGCTTTGTTGAGGTCAGTGAAGTCGATGCAAATCCGCCACTTGACATTCAACTTCTTCACCATGACGACATTCGATAGCCAGTTCGGGTAATTTACCTCTCGAACGAAGTTTGCCTTGATGAGTTTATTAACCTCCTCTTCAATAGCCTTCTGCCGCTCCGGGGCAAAGCTCCTCTTCTTTTGCTTGATAGGCTGGTACATCTCGTCCACATTAAGATGGTGGACGAGAACCTTGGGGCTGATCCCTGGCATGTCAGAGGCGGACCAGGCGAAGACGTCGGCGTTGCTTCGGAGAAATTCGATCAACTTGCGCCGAGGTTCGCCTTTTAGCAGCGACCCAATCTTTATGGTTCGGTCGGGACGGGCCTCATCCAACGACACTTCTTCAGTTCCTCGGCTGGTTCTTCTCGCTGTTCGGCGAAATCCTCCCGAGAGTCCAACCCGTCAACCTCCGGCATTCTAGACTGAAGCTGGTGATGAAGCACTGTCGAGCCATGGTTTGGCTTCCTTGGACAACTCCAACTCCCGCCTGGTGGGAATTTCATGGACAGGTGTGGGATGGAGATAACTGCCTTGAGGGATATCAGGCCGGGTCTATCAAATATTGCATTGTATGGCGACCTGAGTTTGGTCACTAGGAAGTCCGTGTGAACGGTGGCCACAAGGGGCCAGGTTCCCGTGCGGACCGTTAAGGTTACGACCCCTCCGGGATGATGACGTCGCCTGTGAATCCCATTAGGGTGGAATCCACGGCTCGAAGTTTTCCGTGAACAGTCTCATCTTGGCAAACACATTGAGGTACAAAATATTCACAGAACTTCCACTGTCAACAAGGATCCGGCTTACATCATAGTCATTTAAATTGAGGGATACAACTAGCGCATCGTCATGGGGAAACTGTATCCTTCGAAGATCATCGTCGGAGAAGGAGAGCTCACCCGTCCGCGCTTTCTTCGGCGCCGATCCTTCGCCATCATTTCTGGAGCTCGAGCCGCCGGCCTCCTCGATCATGTTGATGTGGCCGATTACAGGTGGATTCGGTGGAGGGGGAAGTTGTTGAAGCTCGGGCTGGCGATCCCCCTTGTCCTGGCTCGGGTGCCCTCCTGAATTGGTTCAGTCGGCCCCGTTGAATCAGCCTCTCAATCTCATTTTTCAGCTGCTAGCATTCCTCAGTGTCGTGGCTGTGCTCCCGGTGGTAGCGGCAGTATTTGGTGGGATCTCTCCGGGTCGGGTTCCCTCGAAGAGGAGCTGGCCAGGGGAGCTGGCGCTCTATCTCTATGAGGATCTGCGCCCGGGGCACAGTAGCGAAGTGTAGCGGTCGAATCGCCTGGGCGGACTCGGGAGCGATTCCTCGGCCGCGGTGGGGGAGCTCTTTGGCGACGAGGTGGACTTGGCCGACGAACGGGTCGGTGCCTGTCAGGACCTTTGGGTTCTTTCTTCTTTGCAAGCTCGGCGCGGGCAACTCTCCGTGACTCTTCGACCCTGGCGTATTTGTCTGCCAGGGCCATCATATCGGAGAGGTTTGGGGGGTAGCTGACTTCCATCGCCAGGTAGAAGTCGCTTTCCTTCGAAACTCCCCCCGCTAAGGCGGACATAGCCACCTCATGATTAAGGTGGTCCACCTCTAGCATGGCCTTGTTGAAGCGGCCAAGATAGTTTCTCAAGGACTCCCCCTCTCTCTGCTTAACTTTGGAGAGGGAGTCGGATCTCCGTCGGTGACGGCGGCTACTGACGAACTGGCCAATAAAAAGATGGCTCAGCTCGTCGAATGAATCAACGGAACCTGGTTTCAAGGCGTTGAACCAGGTTCGGGCAGATCCTCTGAGGGTGGAGGGGAAGGCGCGGCAGAGGATCGCGTCGGATGCTCCGTGGAACATCATTATTGACCGAAAGCTGCTGAGATGATCATCCGGGTCAGAAGAGCCGTGGTAGGGCTCGACGGTGGGAAATTTGACATGGGAGGGAATCACTTCCTCCATGATCCCTTTGGAGAAAGGGATGCCCTGCTCCGCCTTGGGCTGAGGCAGATGGGCCTGCTTGGCGGCGTTCAGCTCCTGACGCATCTCTGGATTTGTCGATGGATCTCCTCTTTAGCAGTAAGAGGAGGAGCTGGGCGGAGAGAGCGCAGGGACGGCGTTGAATCATGGTGGGAGGACACCGGGAAAGGGTCCGGGCTCGTCGAGATCTGGGAGGATCCCTGTCATAGCCGCCTCGTGGGACCGGTTTGGCCCCTCTGGGTCGTGTGGGGGTCCATGGCTTCATGCGGACCAGGGGCAGCTGTGAAATGCTCCTGAACAAGGTGGGTCAGGGCCTGGACCTGCTGGACCAGCATGGCTAACTGGTCCTGGGTCATCGGGATGGCTGGTGGTGATGGGGTCTCAACTGGTGGAGGCTGCAGCGCCGTGTTGCCTGTCGGATCAGGTCTTTGAGTGACGACCTGTTCCTGGGCTTCAGAGGTTGCTCTTCTTCGATTAGCCATTGGAGAGGTTTTACTCTAGATCGAGATCCTTGTCTCCTTTCTTCAAGTTTTAACGGGACTTGGGCCCTTCCTCTAGCGCCAATCTGTTGCCGCCGGGATCCGTCCTTCGACTCGGGCGTGGCCGATCTCCTGGTCTAGGCTTCCTCCTGGGCGGACCTGCACAGAAGTCCTCGCGCGAGAGGCATTGGGGGTGGCCCTCCGCGAAGACCCTCCGACGCTCAAGTCAGTGGGGATCGATGATCAATAGAAAATGGGGAGATGGATCTCTCCGGGAGTCTCTCCAGGGGTGGCCGATCGAGAGCTCTGGGGAGCGCCGACGAGCAGTGGGGGAGAGTGAGAGAGTGAGAGTGAGCCAGGGGCAGTGAGCGCATACCTGAGAGAATCTGGGGGTGTCATATTTATAAGCAATCACCTGGATCTTGAGCGCCTTCTGTAAGGTTCGAAGGTTGTTAGGATATGGGGATGAATCAAATCAGGCCATTGTGGGGCCGGTGGGATCTGTATCTTGTTTGTTAAGGGATCGACGGTTAGGAGAGCTCCTTGATGGCCTGAGATCTGGTAGATGCGTAGGTCCCAGGTAGCTATATCAGGTCCTAGACCCCTCTTCAACATAATCCTTTGCCTAGGATTCTGTTACGATGGGTCTAGGCTCTCCCGCGTCAGGTTCCACGGAGGTGAATATCGAATCATGGATCGCTCAGGGAAGTCGAACTATGGGAAACTTGGGGGAAGCCGAGCTAGGGGAGGCTCGAGGGAAGCCGAGCTACGGGACCTCGGAGAGGTCGAGCTATAGTAGTTCGGGGAAAATGAGCTGTGGGAAGCTCGGGGAAGCCGGGCCATGGGAGGCTCGGAGGAAGCCAAACTATGGGAGCTCGGGGAAGCTGAGCTATGGAAGCTCAGGGAAAGCCGAACCATGGAAGCCCAGAGGAAGCCGAGCTATGGGAAGCTCGGGGAAGACGAGCCATGGGAGGCTCGGAGGAAGCCGAACTATGGGAGCTCGGGGGAAGACGAGCTATGGAAGCTCGGGGAAGATGAGCTGTAGGAAGCTCGGAGAGACCGAGCTATAGCTAGCTCGGGGAAGGTTGAGTTATGAGTAGTCCAGAAAGGTGGGGCTATGGAAACCTGGAGAGAACAAGTCAGAGGTCGCATGGCCTGACGGACCATATTAGTTTAGCTTGCTTCTCGGGGGCATATTGTAGCGGGCGGAGGGATGGGGCTGATCCTAGCCCCCTCGCACAATTATCAATGCAATGACGATTCTACCCCTCAACATTAATAATTTTAATTTAAGAATAAAAAAGATTTAAGTTTTAATAGGATTAAATTATAAAAAAAATTAAATTTAGTTTGAGTTTTGCCCTTTTAAATATTGTTTTTAGCAATCGGAGTCTTTCCAATTAGCGAGGAGTCGACTTTGGCACAGTTTAGAACTTTTGGCATGCTCTGGAGTCGTCATCTGCAGAAGAACGAGTCGACTTCTGTAGAAAAATAGAAAGTCAGCAATTTTGCTTTGTGCTAGAGCCGGCTCGCGATTCTGCTAGAGCTGACTCACGGTTCTGCTCGAGCCAACTCAAGATCTACTCAAGCCAACTCCAACACTACAGATTTTCTATATTAAATCTTTAAAATTTCATATTTATTCCGTTTTAAGTTCGATTTGAGTACCATTTGAATAGTTGGATTTCTAAAATCGAGCTCTTCGAGTTGGTAGAGTCTTTTCATTAAAGTATTGTATAAAAGTATCAATTTAAGTGCATAATAATAATTGGTCTATAAATAGATTAAAAAAATATATGATTAAGGGCAAAATGAGAAAAGGCTCTGAGACTATTTGCTAATTGTGCTAAGGGCAAATTGAAAAAGAAAATCTTAGGGCAAAATATCATGGATCTGAGTGAGCCATGTATTTTTCAAAAAGCGTGCATTATGAGTTTGCGAGGATAAAATGGGTATTTCATCATGTTATTTAAAACCTACTGCCCTTTTCTTAGCCCCTAAGCAACTTACTGTTCATACCTTGGTCCCTAAGTCACCGAAGAAAAAGAAAAGAAAGGGGAAAAGGTGGGTTCAGCCATGGTCCCTAAGTCATCGGAGAAAAAGGGAAAAAAAAAGGGGAAAGGTGGGTTCAGCGAAAGAAAGAAAGAAAAGAGAGGAAGAAAAAGAAGAAGAAGAAGAGGGGAAGGGAAAGCTTGGGGAGGAGCTAGTTTTTGAGGTAAGATCTAACTTTCCTAAACCCAATATAGCATAAATTTTTCATAGAGTATTGTAAATGAGATGATTTCTTATTTACGCTAAGTAGAGAAAGGGTGGTAAAAATAAAGAGATATTAGAGGTTAGAGTATGTATGTATGCATGGTTTTAGGGGAAAACCTTGTGTGCAGGTAACCCTAATAGCTATTGTGTCTATATGATGACGTAGGTCAAGAAGATTATTCCAGGGATCAGGAACACCGGATTTGAGTACCAGTTGAAAGAATATTTTACCAAGATAAGTGGGTTTCTCATCTAGCAATGAAAAGTTTATTTTGAGCCAGTATAATGATATTCATACCTAGTTATGGTATGTTATGTTTAGTAGAGTATTATGTATATTTTAAACCTGAAAATGAGAACCTAGTATATAATATTCTGATGCATGGATTTTATTACAGAATTTAAAGCATGAGTTTTGAGCATGAGTCTTAAGCACGAAGAAATAACCATGAGTTTCGATGCGTGGATTTTTGATGTATACATGACATATTTGTATGATAAGCTTTACAAATAATATATTTTGATATATGTATCATACTGAGCATCAGGCAGCTATGGGGCTGATCATCCTTTAGACTGTGCTGCAGCATGAGCATTGCACACTACTATTGAGCCGGCACCTCCTTGCAATTCGATCTACAATGAACCCCTAGATAAGGGGTGAGTGCACGCTTGACCAGGCCTCGTAGGGTAAGTTGTAAGTAGCCCATGGGGGCTTGAATCATAGCTCAGTAGAGCTGATTACTATATAGCTCGTGGGCAGAGTGAAAATCCAAAGTTTTAGGGTTAAGAAACAAAGCACTTTGCTGGAAGAACTGCATGGGTAAGGGATGCTATTTATACGGGGATCCTATTGCTAGTCACGCACCCGATGAGAGTACACCTGCAAGAGGGCGACTGTAGGATGGTACCTCAGAGACAGTATACACACAGCCCAGTATCATGAGATTTAAAAGCTTACATCTGGATTTGAAAAGAAAATGCTAATGGGCAACTTTTAAAAAGCTTAAAATATGAATTAAAAGGATTAGTAGGCCAAGTATTTATCTTAAGAGGAAGGTTTACATGAGATACAGTGGACAGGTAGATCCTAGTGGGGATCAGAAAATTAAATAAGAAAGTCTGGGCTGTAGGTAAAGAATACATATCTTTATATGTAATGCATCATGCATTGATCTTTATATTAATGAGTTATTTTTTAATGAAAGTTATTTATAGAGTATTTCAGTACTGGCATATTATTCGAAGAATAAGCTACGTTTTACGTTATCAGATATCATGTTAAAAATGTACTTGGGTTTATACATGCCATATTATATCTGCATACAGTTAAACATGTGATTTCTGTGGTTCTCAATTTCTTCCAGGGTTAGATGGTTATCTAGTCATTGGGACTTAGGTCCCACCTCTCTGTTGTTGACATTTTATTTTCAGATTAATGAGCTTGTTTGGCAGGATTAAGATTAGCGAGATTAGGACCCTTAGCTGCTAAATCCTGCCTTGGATGAAAGAGAATAAATGATAGTTTTGTACATTGAGTTAGTCTGGGAAAACATTCATGTATATGTGTATGTGTACAGTGAGATTTGGTGATGTATCTTAAACCCTTTGAAATGAAAGAAAGACTTGTGTTATGGATGGAATTATGATTATAATGCATTTACTTGATTTTGTTGTCGATTGTGAATGTGATCTTATAAACTGCTTAAAGATTTCATGAGAAATATTATCTGAGCAGGATGATGCTTCGTGTTGATTTGATTTTTATAGTGAGATAGGTGTATAATTGAGCATATGATAAAAAGTTTTTAAACATGATGCAAATTTTGAGTGCTGCCGCTTGTGATAATATGTTGAAGTTTTCTAGTTCTTTATGGGGCACTACATAAAGGCTAGTAGAACCCCATATGATTATCGTAGGTGTGCAGGTTTATTGTTGATGGCCCTTGGAAGGATAGGGGTGCCGACAATTTATGGTATTAGAGCCCTAGGTTATTAGGTCCTAGGGGAATAAGTATGAGTATGAGTCTAGGATGATTGAATGATTATGATTAACACTACTACAAAAAGTTAATTGGACTACATCTAAAAATGTAGTCTTTTATATATAGACTACGTTTCTAAACGTAGTCTAGATGAATGCAGTTAAAAGTGTGAGTATAGTTAAGGCTATATTTGAAATAGGGGATAAGGGGGATATCCCCTGGATATCCCTTCTTATCCCCAAAAGCTAGAACTATAGGGGATAACTCTAAAAAAGGTTAACTAGAGGGGATAACCCATGTTTAACCATAGGTTATCCCCTGAACTTATTCCCTAGGGAACCCAGGAATAATTAGAGCTATCCCTTAATGGCAAAGTTGTTATTTAAAAAAGATGGTTATTCCCTCAGCTATCTTTTGGATAAATGCTATCCTGTACACTTATCCAAAAATAGCTTTTTGAGAATCAAACACTACCTAAAAGTTTCTCTTTTAGACTATGTTTTAGACGTAGTTAAAAGTAAAAAAAATGTATTCTTTAAATACATTTAGACTATGTTTTATCAGAAAATATAGTCTATACTGTATAAAAGACTAATTTTTTATTGAAAAACGTAGTCTATCATTTATTTTAGACTACATTTTTATATTCAAAACGTAGTATAATATCCAATCATGTCATACAAATATATACTTAAATTCCAAAAATCAAAAATATTGAATTTAAATATCCAATACTGTCATTCAAATATCCAATACTATTATACAAACATATACTTTCAATTTCAAAAAAATCTCAAATATATAAATTAAAATATCCAATACTGTCAGATAATCTAAACTTCAATATACAAACATCCATAACATTTCTTCAAATGAAATCTTGCAAGTACTCGACCCATTCTTCGCGCATAATGTCGATCTCTTCTTATTTATAGGTTTTCTTCTTGCCAAACTGCATATATGCACAAGTTACTTAGAAAAGGAGCACTAAATAATACATAAAATAAAAATCTAAAACCATAAAAAGTACTACTTATATGAAGCACGCAATATTAACCTACCTTTTCATCGATTGAAATAAAATGATTATTAATGATCTTCTTTATATACATGATAGCCAGATTCAACACCTAATGGTTGCTTAGGACACTTAAAAATAAATTTAAATTTTTTTATAATATTCAAATAAATAAGATCTAATTTTATGAATGATTAAAAAGAATGTGCAACTCAATATACCTGAACTGACTCCCAAGTAAGTATTTTTCTTGCAACTCGATCAACTTTAGCGTTGTATATTTTGGGTGCACTGATATAACAAAATATAATAATAGTGTGAGACTCAAATGATATAAACCAGGCAAATTACTACAAAATTATAAAGAAATAAATACTTACGTATTAATAATACATTTCAATTCTTTTTTCGTTGAACGTCCAATAGAATTACAAAAATACATTTTATCCCCATGAGGTCAATAACTATCCAGGATCAGTGATCCCTTTATAAACATAATAATAATAATCAATAACTTAATATCATGTTCTAATCTTTTAGCAATCAAATCTGATCGTGCTCCAGTCGATCCAAAGTATACAATATCTGTCCAGGATCTATGAAGCCATACATGTTGAGCAGTTTTGATTTCTTGAGTTGGTTGTACAAATAGCTACACAAATCAAATTATTCAATCCGACAGTTATTATTATAAACTTGTAACATCTAGTAATTGCATGTGAAATACAAAAATATAAAAATATCTTATTACTTCATATATAGCATAATATAAAGAAGTAATCTTCTCCATTAAGCAAAAGTGATCGATATCTTTCCGAATAATATAATAGACCCATTTATTATCAAAGACACCAACATCTAATGCAATAATTATTGTATTTGTATCTTCCAAACTTTTTGTAATTTGATTCTTTAAATATGACAAACTCTGTGGACCATTTTTTTGCTTTTTATTTGTAACTTTTGCGAAACAATCTTAGCCTGTTAATAGTAATAAAATTTAATTTACATATGTTACATAGCAAATAGTTTATCAATATAAATTAATCATAAATTTATAGAAAAGTTAAAAGGTTTCAAATACCTTGACTCGATCATCAATTACTAATGCTCGAGGCCATGCAACGTGAGAACCAACAAAATCTTTAAGTTTCATAGGATCATCACCAATTATTATTAGAAGGAGAGCATCATTGTCAAACAAATATCAATAGATACACGAAAATTCTTTTTTTATGAATGGGTAGTACTTAGGAAGGTTGTCAAATAAGGTTCGCCTATCCTTCAATGGATTCAAGAATTATATCCTCAACTTGCACTTAAATTATCTCATTTTGTACAAGCAAATGATAAAATATGTTTCTTTCCTTCAACTGGCATATTATAAGTTTTCTACAAAAACATAGAAATACATAAGAGCATACTAATGAAATCAAAATTTAATTAAAAAATTAAGAGAAAACTCCCTTTATTTGATTCAAAATTTTGTTTTTGGAACTGAAAGCCAATTTTTAAAATCAATAGGCATAGTGACTCTAGCAATAACACCTAGATAACTTTGCATTTCCGTATACTCAATACTTGAAGCTCTTAGTAAGTATAGAGTAATCAATGGTGACCTGCGAAACTTTTAAATGATAGCTCACTCATTGCATGATCAAGAAGCAATCCCTCGGCACTTGAATTTGGAGAAGAATGGAAATTCTCTATAAATTTTGAAGCCATATACTAACATCAACATCTACAGCACTAAAATCCGTCGCTATGTTGCAGATTATAGCTTGACAAAATGACATCTACATATTTCATCCGTACAGATATAGTCTTTTAATTTGAGAAAATTTATAAAGCATAGTCTAAAATATTAGACTACATGTTTTACTAAAAATGTAGTCTTTTTCTAAAATCCAATGTTTTGAAAACCGGACCGAACAACGAACCGGCTTAACATTTGGGTCGCGGGTCAATCGATTGGATCGGATGAACCGATTTGATCAAACCAAATAATATTATAATTAAATTTTAATTTAATAATATAAAATAATAAAATATAATATAATTTAAATAAAAATTTAAAAAAAATCTAAAAACCGGGTTAGACATGTATATGATATATTTTAAACCTAAAAAATGAGAACCTAGTATATATGCATGGGTTTTATTACAGAATTTAAAGCATGAGTTTTGAGCATGAGTTTTAAGCACAAAGAAATAAGTATGTGCTTCGATGCATGGATTTTTTATGTATACATGGCATATTTGCATGATAAAGCTTTACAAATGATATATTTTGATGTATGTATCATATTGAGCATCAGGAAGCTATGGGGCTGATCATCCTTTAGAATGTGCTGTAGCATAAGCATTGTACATTACTATTGAGCCGATACCTTCTTGTGATTCGATCGTACGATGAACTATGGGATCAAGAGTGAGTGCACGCTTGATCAAGCCCAGTGGGGCAGGTTGTAAGCAGCCCATGGGGCATGGATCATAGCTCAATGGAGCTGATTACTATATAGCCTGTAGAGCAGAGTAAAAACCTGAGGTTCTAGGATTAAGGAACAAAGCACTTTGCCGAGTGAACCGTAAGGGTAAAAGGCACTATTTGTGCGGGAATACTGTTTCTAGTCATACTTTCGATGAGAGTACACTTGTAGAAGGGCGACTGTAGGGTGGTACCTCAAAGGTAGTACACATACAACCCAGTATCATGAGATTTAAAAGCTTGCATCTGGATTTGAAAAGGAAATGCCAATGGGCAACTTTTAAAAAGCTTATATTGTGATTTAAAAAGGACCAGTGGGCCAAGTATTTATCCCAGGAGGAAGGTTTACATGAGATGCCAGTGGGCAAGTAGATCCCAATGAGGATCAGGAAATTAAATAAAGAAAGTTTGGGATGTATGTAAAGAATACATATCTTTATGTTGTAATGCATCATGCACGGATCTTTATATTAATGAGTTATTTTTTAATGGAAAGTTATTTGTAGAGTATTTTAGTACTGATATATTATTTGAAGAATAAGCTATGTTTTACATTGTTCGATTTCATGTTAAAAATGTACTTGGGTTTATGCATGCTATATTATATCTGCATACTGTTAAACAAGTGATTTATGTGGTTCTCAATTTCTTCTAGGGTTAGATGGTTATCCAGTCACTGGGACATAGGTCTCACCTCTTGTTGTTGACATTTTATTTTCAGATCAGTGAGCTTGTTTAGCAGGATTAAGATTAGCGGGATTGGGACCCTTAGTTGCAGAAACCTTCCTGGTTGCAAGAGTATAAATGATAGTTTTGTACATTGAGTTAGTCTGGGAAAACATTCATGCATATGTATATGTGTATGTGTACAGTGAGATTTGGTGATGTATCTTAAACCCTTTGAAATGAAAGAAAGACTTATGTTATGAGGGAATTATGAGTATAATGCATGTACTTGATTTTATTGTCGATTGTAAATGTGAGCTTGTAAACTGCCTGAGGATGTCATGAGAAATATTATCTGAGCCGGATGATGCTTAGTGCTGATTTGATTTTTGTAGTGAGATATATATTAAGCAGATGATAAAAAGTTTTTAAACATGATGCAAATTTCGAGTGTCTGCCGCTTGTGATAATCTGTTAGAGTTTTCTCATTCTTTATGGAGCGCTACATAAAGGCTAGTAGAACCCCATCTGATTACCACAGGTGTGTAGATTTGTTGTTAGTGGCCCCTGGCAGGATAGGGTGCCGACAATAGGACCCCAACTCGGCCATCCGGATAGAGCCTCCAGCTAGAGACTTGGATAGACCCTGACTCGACAACTCAGGAAGAGCCTCTAACTAGCCACCCAAGTAGAGCCTCAAATTGGTCACCCAGGCAAAACCCCTTGTGGGGACCACTTGTACGGCCCAGCCAACCATTCAGACTGTTCGTATGATCTCCCATGATCCAAAATCTCAATGAAAATGCAACGTGGAAAACAAATTCGGCGGCCACTCAGATTTGACAGAACCTACCAACTCTACTTCGACCACCTATATCTGACATGATAGAGCCTGCAAACTCTGCTACGATCGTCCATATCTGATAGGATAAGGCCTACCAACCCTACTACAACCACTCAAATCTGATGAGACCTGCCACGACGCTCAAATCTATCGGGACCTGGTCTACCAACTCTAACATGCCACGTAGGAGGCAAACCCTGTAATTGCCGCCACTCTGACCTTACTGCGCATGCTCTGATAGGTAGTTACGCCTCAAACCTCACAAACATTCATAAAATGAGTAAGAGAGACCCCGACCAGTTACGAAAAACTCATACACACTCACACAAAGCATTTCTCTCTAAAACTCTCGAGCTTACTTTCAAGCTCACGGCTATTGCTTAGAGCACTAACTTGAGTATCAGAGGGTTTCCATTGAAATCACTGGCCCCATTGACTTTGTGCAGGTTTCCCATTGGGAGAAGCCCATCGAAGGACCCCTACTCCATCGGAGAAGGTGATCGGATGCTCTCTGACGATCAAGAAAAGTGATTTGGCGACAATACCACCCGGGATCCGCAATCGACGATCGCCATGTCCGGCTAGGGCACGGTCCCGGTTTGGCCAAGAGGGCAATGGGGGATACCTCGTGCTTGGGTGGTTTACTGTTCATCGATTGGTTTGGCCATGAACCAGTTCATGTCCAATGTGGTTCAACCCAATAAGACCCTGATCCGATTTTGGACCCAATTAACTTGAATTCAATCGATCCGGACCCAATTAGTCTGAATCAGAACCTGATAGTGGTCCAAATTACTGAACTAGAACCCAATTTAAGTCAATCGGTGAGTTAGAATTTAAATAGATGCAAATTAATGAACCAAAATGCTAATTAGGTCTAACTAATTTGGGTTCAAGCCAATTTACACTAAATTTAGTTTAATTGAACTCTACTTGGTCAATTAAACTCTAAGTAAGAGGATCAGTGACCTAATTAAGCTCTAATTAGACTCTAAGTCTTGTTACACTCTTAAATTTGTTAATGATGCTAGGAGGAGTATAAATGATGCTAGGAGGATTACCCAAACCCTCCCAAGATCCTTATAAAAAGAAAAAAAGGAAATGGATGAAAAATTAGGACCCAAGCAATTCTTTTCCCACGTAACCACTAGAGAGTAGGTGCCACAGTTGGCTGATAGGTAACTAGTTATGGCTTTCGCCTGCCGAGCTCTCCAGGTATAACTAGAAGCACTACATCATAGATCTCCCTTAACGACAGGGTCACCATCCATCTACTTCGTTAGCTTGTATGGCCTATCAAACATGTCCGTCATCATGCTGTCGAGCACTGCCATCAAACTCAACGGTGCCCCCATCCCCGGGTCAACCTTGCCTATAGCTACCGACAAACCCATCCAAGCCCACCACCACGACCACCAACCTGCCTCTTCCTCCTCTTGTGCTCTTCCTTCTACTACTCCTTTCGTCTCTTGTTTCTCTTCCCCTTTAGGAGGCTCCTCCTCTTCTTCCTCTCATTAGGGTGTAACTGAGTCGAGATAGCTCACGAGTTGCTCGAAATCGACTCAAAAAATACTCGAAATCGACTCACTGCTTATCGAGTCGAGCTTGAGCTCGAGCTACTTGAGTTTATTATCGATTCAAGTTCGAGTATTAAAATACTCAGCTCGAAAAGCTCGCAAGCTTAAATGAGCTTACTTAATTTTACTATTTTACCCTTATAATTATATATTTATAATATTATCCTAAATATATAAAACTCCTTTGAATTTTTAATGAAACATATTTTATTTTAATTTAAAAATTATTTTTTAATTTTTTATATAAAAATTCGAGTCGAGTCGAGTTGAGTCAAGCTCGAGTATATCGAGTATTTCATCAAGCTCAAGTTCGAGCTCTAAATAAGAAACTTGATCGAGCTTGAGTCGAGTTTATAGCTTCAAATTTTAGAGTCGAGTCGAGCTCGAGCTTGGCACTGTGTCGACTCGACTCGGGTTGATTACACCCCTACCTCTCATGTTGCTTCTTTCTCATGCCTAAGAAAGTTTATGGAGCACCGCATATGTTTATTTCTAATTACAAAGTCTATAGGACAATTATATTCACCATATGTGCCTAGTACGTAATTTTATGAGGCATTATGCACCGAGGCCCACCCCCGAGTTCCTTTCCTCAAGATGGGTCCACCCATCAAGTAAGTAAAACCCGATTGGCCATGTCCGTGCAGCATCGTTGCCTCCCATCGCGGCCCTCGCGGTCGCGGTCATGGACCCCCATCTGGCTCCCGTGGTCCACCGCGACCCAGCCCAACCCCCTTGGCGACTCGGGCGATGCGTCCCCGGCACAAAGGACCTATGGTCCCGATCGGGCCCGCGGTGCCTGAATGAATAAATTAGGATCCATTTAGCCGTCGATTTGGATTAAATTTTTTATTTTTAAAAATAAGAAATCTAACATATAATATGAAAATGATCAAATTATTTTTGAAAATACTTTTTTGGAACGATCCTAAAAATCTGAATGAATCTAAAACACATTGAAGTAATATTTTCTTCATATTCATCTAAGACATTTTTATATTTTATCTTCCTTCAAAAGATGTTTTCAGATTTTACCCTTCCTTTCTCAAAATGAGTTAGCAATGTTTTCTTATTTTTTAGATTTTATTCTTCCTTTCTCAAAAAATATTTTTTAAATTTTATCCTTCCTTTTTTAAAAAATTAAAACTCATGGATTCAC
Source organism: Calamus simplicifolius (assembly GCA_900491605.1). Taxonomy (NCBI): domain Eukaryota; kingdom Viridiplantae; phylum Streptophyta; class Magnoliopsida; order Arecales; family Arecaceae; genus Calamus; species Calamus simplicifolius. The sequence continues at coordinate 52,520 of UESW01001734.1, read as the reverse complement.
TTTCTTCCTTCTTTTCACGATCTTTTGAAAACACCAACCAAACGTATTCTCGAATACTAAAAATCAACAAAATATAACTCAAATTTTTAGATACAATCCAATTCATGTTTTCGAAAATAATTTTCTGAATCACAAACTAAACAAGGCCTTAATATTTCTATTAGCTACCTATAATTGAATCCAATTTGTAAGTGTTGATTGGCACAAAGCTTGGAATGCCTTTGCCATTCTTCAAAAATTTATATGGTTGCACAAAGTACCATCATTTTCTTTTAGTTAGATCAAGCATTAGAACGGTAGATATATTAATCTGTGAAAAAAAAACCCAAAAGAAGAGAAAAAGACAATATGACAAATGATCAACACATAAATCAACTCATTTGATGATTAAATACTGTCCATCCACCACTTAAAATAAAAGAAAAAGAAAAAGAAAAGATACAGCAATATATTTCCGCTTTGCGCATGCTTGCAGTGACCCAAATATGCAAACAATGATTTCAAATTATCTTAGACATATATTGATTCTTTGGTAGTCTCGTCAGAACCAGATCAATAGCATTTAACTAGGAATGTCTGGAGCTCTGCTTTTAGTAGTGTCAACTGTCAACACCAAGAGAATCCTAGCTTAGGCCATGCTAGCCTTTTCTCAAGCTCGCAGAAGTTTGAAGGACATGAGGTGTCCAATGTCTCGTATCTCAGCCGTTTTCTGCTCGATCATAAGCATTAGATTAATATTTCGGAGCAAAAGCAAAGCCTTCTGGTACCTTGCCAAGCAGCATTTGAGAGATTCGGGAACATAAATTTTTTAAGAAAAAGATTAAACAATCAGCAAATGAATGTATAAGATAGACGCAAATCAAAGATGGGGGAAAAACCATTTACCCAATCAGCAGCTGAATCAGATGCCATCATGGTCTCGAGATCATTACGACCATAGTAGCTGGGGGGTCTCCAATTTATCCGTTGTGGAATGACATCCAGCAGACCAACCAGAATGTAACGGCATGTGTAGCTGAGCCATTCTAACAAAAAATGGCGAATTGTCTCTACACATGTAGGCAACTATTTTTGAGATTTTATTTAAATAAACTAAGTAGTATTTATGGATGTGTTTAGGGAATAGTCGCAGACTCTTCCGCAGCGATTCTCGCCTTAGAAGCCGAAGCTGCATGATGCTTCGTTTCAAAAAGAAATTTTATCCATTTTAAATCTCTGCAACAGATTTGTTGCGAAGCAATCATAGGCTCCAGCGCCGCGGTGCTCAACTTCTATAAATCCACACACAAATCAAATCAATAAAAAATTAAAAAATCAATCAGTTCTTGTCTACAATCGAGTTTGCATTAGTGCTTTGGTGTAAACTCGATCAAAGGCTTGCCGTATCATGCGGCATATTTGCTATTCACCCACAGCGCATTTGAGAGGGTGCAAATAATGCTTAAGGAAAGCGTTCCGTGCGTGATTCAAGCCTATCCTTATCTTCATATCTCTCGGTCCTTATCTTAATCATTATCCCTATCTCTTCTTACTTACTCCCTTAATTCAAATATTTCAATGCTCTTAAGCGTTAAATGTATGGAGATCGAGACTACTGTATCCACCATCAAACTCATGAACCAAGACCTCGTGAGATTGATCATTTTGATGGCACCAATTTCACACGATGGCAAGACAAACTGAAGTTCTTACTCACAACGTTGAAGATCTTCTATGTGTTGAATCTGGATTTGGCATCTATTTCCAAGCCCACCGCCAAGGACTCTGATGAACTTAAGGCCAAAAGAAAGAAGGTGTGAAGATGAACTCATATGTCATGGCCACATCCTCAACGCATTGTCGGATTGCCTCTACGACCTTTACACCAACACTCAATCTCCACGGGAGATTTAGAACGTGCTTGATATCAAATATAAGGCCGAGAAAGAAGGTACTAAAAATTTTCTCATCTCTAAGTACTTTGATTTCAAGATGTATGATGAAAAAGTAATTCTTACACAAGTGCATGAGTTGCAAATTATTGTCAATAAATTGGTTAAAGATAGAGGTTCCTGAACCTTTCCTAGTAGGTGCAATTATTGCAAAATTGTCATCATCTTAGAATGGATTAAAAAAGAAACTCCTTCACAACTTCGAGGATTATTCCGTGGAACAATTGCAAAGACACCTTCGAATCGAGGAGGAATCGAGGGTGCATGAAAAGATTGAGAAAGTGGATTTTGGTACATCAAAGGCAAATGCTGTGAGCAATCCTAAGAAGTCCAATAAAATGAAAGAGATCAAACTCGGTCCTAAAAGAGATCAAGATAAGTTCAAGAAATCCAACAAAAACAAGTCCAATGTGAGTTGCTTTGTATGTGGCAAATATGAGCACTTTGCTCGTAATTGCAAGCACCGAAAGAGATAAACCAATAAAGCAAATGCAACTGAAGTAGACGATGAGATCGTCGCCACTGTGAGCGAAGTCATGGTGGTCAGAGGCAAGGTTTTCGGTTGGTGGTATGATACTTGTGCCACCGTCCATGTTTCCTATACAAGTCACTTTTCAAGACTTATATGGATATCACCAATGGACAAGAAATTCAAATGGGCAATGAAGGCCGGTCTAAGGTGCTTGGGAAAGGAAGCGTGGATCTCCACTTTACATCCGGTAAAAGATTACTTTGATCAATGTACTGTATGTGCCGGATATGAATAGGAATCTTGTTATTGGAGATTTATTGGGCAATTGGGGATTAAAAGTGTATTTGAGTAAAAAAAAAACTTATACTGTCCTGCAATGGTATTTTTATTAGAAAAGGCTATTCTACTAATGGAATGATCAAGCTTTATATTGTTGACAATAATAATAATATAGTATATCTTCTGCTTATATTGATGATTCTGTTACTTTATTCCATGATAGATTAGCACATATTGGTATTAGCACTCTAAAAATATTAATTAAATGTGGCATGATTTCTTGCAATGTTGATAAGTTTAATAAATGTGAAATTTGCATTAAATCAAAGATTACTAAAAAGCCATTTCATAGTGTAGAGAGGAATACTAATTTTCTAGAACTTGTGCATAGTGATATTTGTGAGTTAAATGGCATGTTAACTAGAGATGGTAATAGATATTTCATTACTTTTATTGATGATTACTCTAGATATACATACATATACTTACTTAAGCACAAAGATGAGGCTTTCCATGCTTTTAAAGTTTATAAAGCGGAAGTAAAAAATTAATTAGGTAGAAATATTAAAATCCTTAGAAGTGATAGTGGTGAAAAATATTTTCCTAATGATTTTAATGTGTTTTGTGAACAAAACGGAATCATACATGAGTGTTCTGCACCATGCACACCCGAACAATATGGGTTAGTAGAACGTAAAAATAGAACATTTCTAGAGATGATAAATGCTATGTTGTTGCATGCTGAGTTGCCTTTTAATTTATGAGGTGAAGCATTATTATCTGCATGTCATATTCTTAATAGAATTCCTACTAAAAGAATAAGACATCTCCATATGAGTTGTGAAAAGGCAGAAAGCCTAATATAGGCTATTTTAAAGTGTGGGGGTGTCTTTCTCATTACAAGAACATCGATCCTAAAAGGACTAAGTTAGGTTCTTGTGGAATTAGGTGCGCTTTTGTAGGATATGCTACAAATAGCAAAGCTTATAGACTTCTTAATTTGGAGTCTAATGTGATAATAGAATCTAGAGATGTGGTGTTCTTTGAGAATTTTACCACTTCAAGAAAGAATTCTCAAAGTCCACAAATGAAGATTCTTGCGAAGAGAATTCTTCAAAAGTTGTTGAAGAAGAACAACCGAACTTCAGAAAAGTAAGAGAATCTGAAAAGTTAAGGATTTAGAACCGAAGAGATAGATTCTCAACTCATTTCTTTTATTTGGTAGAAGGAAGTCAAGAGAATTTTATTTGTAAGGTACCTATTGTTCTTCAAGTGAAAGACGATCCTAAAACTTTTAAAAAAGCAATGGCTTCGAGAGATTCTGCTTTTTAGAAGGAAGCTATTCAAGATGAGATGGATTCTATTATGTCAAACCATACTTGGGAGCTTGTCGATTTACCCAAAGGGTCTAAGCCTATTGGTTATAAATGGATGTTTAAGAAGAAGTATCATAGTTATGGTACTTTAAACACTTATAAGGCGAGACTAGTAGCTAAAGGTTTTCGACAAAAGAAGGAATTGATTATTTTGATACATATGCAGTAGCTAGAATAAAAAATTAGAGTATTAATTGCATTGGCTTCATTACATAACATTTATGTTCATCAAATGGATGTCAAAATGGCATTCCTAAATGGTGATCTCGATGAGGAGGTCTATATGAAACAACCAGAGGGTTTTGTTCTACCAGGTAATGAACATAAAGTGTGCAAGCTTATTAAATCCTTGTATGGAGTAAAACAAGCGCCCAAACAATGGCATGAGAAGTTTGACTCTGTCATACTCTCAAATGGATTTGTTTACAACATTTCTGACAAGTGTTTATATACTAAAGTGCATGGTGACTTTGTGGTATATGTGTGTCTTTATGTTGATGATATGTTGATCATTAGCAATGAAATGAAAGGCATACAAGAAACGAAGAGGTTTTATTATCTACTTTCAAGATGAAAGATCTTGAAAAAGTTGATACTATTTTGGGCATCAAAGTGAAACAAAATAGTGGGGGTTTTGAACTCAGTCAATCACATTATATTGAGAAAGTGTTACACAAGTTCAAACATTTGAAGTTCAAAGAAGTGAACACCCCATTCAATCCAAGTCTAAAGATTGAAAAGAATAGTAGATGAGATGTGCTTAACTTGAGTATGCAAGTGCTATTGGTTATCTAATGTATTTGATGCAACGCACTAGACCCGATATAGCATTTGCAGTCAGTAAGCTGAGTAGGTTTACTAGCAATCCGAGTGTAGAGCATTGGAAGGCTATTGGTAGAGTCTTTGGTTATCTTTTGAAAACCAAAAGACTAGGTCTACAATGCTCTAAATTTCTTGCTGTATTGGAAGGGTATACGATGCAAGTTGAAAATCGAGTGTGGGAGATAGTAAATCTACCACTGGTTGGGTGTTTACACTAGCAGGTGGTGCAATATCTTGAAAATCCAAAAAATAAACTTGCATTACACATTCAACAATGGAGTCAAAGTTTGTGGCTCTAGCTTCAGCAGGACATAAGGCTGAGTGGTTAAGGGATCTTCTATTGGAAATCCCATTGGCTTGTGAGAATATTTCAATTGTATCGATACAATGTGATAGCCAAGATACTTTAACCAAAGCGTATAATGAAATGTACAATGAAAAGTCTAGAACATTAGTATGAGACATGAGTTTGTGAAAAATTAATCAAAGATGGAATAATTTCTCTCACTGTTGTGCGATCAAGCTATAATCTAGCCGATCCACTTACTAAACCTCTTACAAGAGATTTAGTGAAGACGACTTTTAGAGGATTGGTCTAAAACTCCTTAAGTAAAAGTCCACCAATATGGCAACCCAACCTAATACTAGGAAATGACTAGTCTTAGGTTTAATGGGTAACAATAAGTCATTGATAAGTGGATTGTAGCTGTACTTAGTGTATAGTGCTGACTGTTACAAGTTGAGGGTTGAGTTTTTTAAACTCTTAATGAAGTTCAGTCATGTGGACAAGTATCTGTTGTAACAGAGATACTAAAAGAACTTCACCTATGTGAACTTTGAGGTGGTGCCGTCTGAAGTGAGAGTTGGAGTTTCTCTCATGAAATGATTCATGAAACAGGATAAGCACATGGCCATAAATTGTGCTAAGCGTGTGGTGTAGACAAGAAACACTAAAGAGTGTGTGTGAAGTATCACCGGTTTTGACACAAGGAATAATTGGTTCAAAGCGTTTATGCTACCTGAAATTTCGTTAAAGCTTTGTGGTATTTTTACTAAGGTTAGGTTCAAATTGAAAGATACCTAGTGTATTAATACTCCTTGTCCTTAATTTTAGATGTGGATTTTGTTTGTTTTAAATAAGTGAGGGATTATTGAGATTTTATTTAAATAAACTAAGTAGTATTTGTGGATGTTTTTAGGGAATAGTCGCGGACTCTCGAACGGTGATTCTCGCCTCAGAAGCCGAAGTGACATGATGCTTCATTTCAAAAAGAAATTTTATCCATTTCAAATCTCTACAACGGATATGCTGCAAAGTAATGCGGCTCTTCGGGAATCGACGCTTCACAGGCTTCAACGCTGGTGCTCAACTTCTGTAAATCTATATACAAATCAAATCAACAAAAATTAGAAAATCAAGCAGTTCTTATCTACAATCGAGTTTTCATTAGTGCTTTAGTGCAAACTCGATCAAAGGCTTATCGTATCCTACGACGTATTTACTATTCACCCACGGAGCATTCGAGAAGGTGCAAATAACGCTTAAGGAAAGCATTCCGTGCGTGATTCAAGCCTATCCTTATCTTCATCTCTTTCAGTCCTTATCTTAATCATTATCCCTATGTCTTCTTACTTACTCCCCTAATTCAAATCTTTTAACAACTAGATTAGTAGCTTAAAGGAGATGAACAAGAGCAGGTATACAATGGATAACCTACCAGTTTTATCAGCAATAGTAAAAACTGAGTGCATTAAAATTCTCCATGGGCAACATGCAAAAAGATAACTTACACTCCCGGGGTAATGTACAACAAAAGAAGAAACAGATCATCATGCTGTTATAATAAGTATAAGCAAACAAATCCAGCATTGTCACGCTGCAAACACTTGCAAGCATTGCGAGGTGTTTATTATAATACTTTTTCTGTTTTATCCAATTTCAAACATTTTAAAGCTATAAGACATATCATTTCATCACTAAATTAAAACCTTGGAAACCCTTCCAGAGCTCGAGCGTGTGACTGTCAATGTAGTCATATAACTAGAAGAAGGAAGTAATAATTTACAGATTGCAGAATGCCCAAAATCCAGAGATGACAAACTACATCAAGGATGCATTCCGATCCAGTTGGGGCCACCCTTCAAGCATTGACTGTCAAGCGTCACGTAGAGTTGCATTTACATGTCAAGGGCCCATGAGCAACTGCCCTGGTGACAGCGAAGGCAAATGGAGAAAGATGTTTGCAATCTATTACTGTCAAAGACCCAGAACTCTCATAATCAGTTGAAAAATTACATCTCAGGTTCAACCATCAATACAATTGAGTGTTCTCAAACACCACTCATATATCTCACATAAACACAAAACAAGGCCAACATTATAAATATAAACAAATCTCTCGCACAATGTTGATCACATGAACAAACCACAGGCATAAGCCACAACGTCGTCATCATCATCATCATAAGCCGCACTGCAAAAAGGAAAGATCGCAATACTCTCAAACAGCTGTCAAAACCTTGCAACAAGTCTTCTATGGGTGATGGGTTCAGCTCATTATAGATTACTCACAAGCCTGATCATCTTTGCCATCTCCTCTAAAATGGCAAGACTTCAACCTGTGAGTCACTTCAATCTCAATACTATGCTGCAGAAATTGAGAAAAGAAAATCTAGAATTTCATCACATTAGAAAAGGAGCATCTTTCTAATAAATAATAAATTGCCTGCCAAAAGGCCTTTTATGTGATTTTCTAATTATGTAAGATCCATTTGTTTTCATTGTATAACAAGAAAACATAGAGAGAGGACTCAGCCTTTCCGTAAAAAAACTTCTTTGCTTATAAACAACTCAAGCTAGTAATTAACTAAAATGCACTATTGAATCATGATTCAAGTTTCGATGGAATGGGACTATCTCGACCGTCCTGTCATATCCCAGAGAGATTATAACCATCCTATCTTATTCTATCTTGACTATAATACATTTGCTTATAAATAAATCTAATTTATTATAAAAATATAATTTTTTAAGTTAAAATATGCTTACAAATCAAATAAAATACTAAAGCTTCATGAATAAATTAAATAATAATAATTAATATTTTACCTTGTAAAATGGCTATTATAAACAAATACTCCTCTACGTGATATAAGTTACCAAGTGTGTTTTAAACGCTTTGATTGGATCGAAGTAACAATATTGTGATCGCTGATAAAAAGGTAAGTTTTGGAAGCGGCCCCGGTACCACGCGCGTACTACCATGATCCGGGGGAAACAAGCGAGATCAATGCTAGGCAGCGGGCGAAGTTATGAGTCGGATCATGGAGGGCAGGGGAAAGAGGAGCCTTAAATTCCAGCATCAACGCATGCAACGCTAAAAAACAAACCACAGATACTCGGTGCGGCGAGAGAGCTCGCAGCGGGAGAGAGAGGAAGGAAGAAGGCAAGATTGTGAGGATGGGGAGACTTTCCAAGTTCTTTTGCTTCAACTTTATGGCGTGCGATGGTGATTTAGCGGGCTGCGGCAACACCGCATCAGTGAAGGTGATGCTTTCTTTCTTTCTTTCTTCTTGTTTTCTTTTAGTTTGAGTTTGAGTTCGTTCCTTGGATTTCTTTGGGACGCTAGGCCTTCATCTTCTTATTATTCTTCTATGTTTAGCATGGCTGAGAGCAAAGTAATGGATCTTAAGGTGACATCTAGTTGTTAGAAATGGATTTAGACTGGATTTGATGCTCCATCAACAGGTGGAACTGTGAAGTGTTTGATAGACTTCATTTCTGCTGGATGGTCCGCAAAGAAAAAGTTTTATTTGGAAAAAGAAGTAATAGAAAAGAAAAAAAGTTTTTTAAATTTTTACTTGCGATAAACTATGGGTGAGAGATTGGAATGAGAAATACCGTTGAAAATATGTAACGCAGATCTACCTTTAAAAACAAAGAAAGAAAGTATATATTGCAATATGTTCATCTAATAGTGACTGGTTATATCATGCACAACACAACATTCCTCGGTCATATTGAATTAGAAATTTTAGATGAAAACCTGAGTCATTCTTTTTCACCATTACCATCATAGAATTAATATACTGAACATTTTTCTTTTCTTTGGAAACAATCATAATTTATTTATTTTCCTTTATGCCTTTGTTTTCATAAGTTTGTTTCATCATGCCTATCCTTTTTTGTGGCTTGAATAGGATTTGCTTGTGTAGGCATCTTCAAGTGGTTATTCTAAATTCCAATGCCATATATATATACAATGCTAACTCTATTACTACCATTACTTAGCTTTAGTAGGATTTGTTTTTGTAAAGCATCTTTTAGTGGTTATTCTAAATTCTAATGCCATATACACCATGTTAGCTCTATCACTACCATAAGTTAATCTTAATATGCCTTTTTTCTATCTTCTGCCAGCAACTTTATCTTCATTTTTGTCTGCTGAATATGATTTTTTTCTGATTATGTTTTCAATCTTTTTGCAGAACAAAGCAACATTAGATAAAGGGAGGTGGAGTTTCCAAAAGAGGTCCTCTAGAAATCTAGTGAAAAACAACCCTGTGATCTCAGAACGATCTTAACATGAAAATGCCAGAAACCATGACCAATGACTTTCATTCTGAAAAGGAATCACCTGTTCCAGAAATCCCAACCATACTAGAAGAGAAATGAAAAATCCCCATCTAGAGTTCTAGTTGATTCAAAAGTAGTTGGTATGGTACATTCATTTATTCCAAAAACCCTCCAAGGCTATAATAGGCAAATGAAACAACTCCATTGTCAGCTCTAATTGATCCAGAAGTTTTTGACTCACTGCTTGCTGCTGAAGTTACAACCACCAATGATAACAATTTTCAAGAAGGTGTTGTTACTGTCATCTAGGCTGCAATCAGGAGATACTTGGTATATTGATTATCATTGGTGGTTGTAACTTCAGCAGCAAGCAGTGAGTCAGAAACTTCTGAATCAATTAGAGCTGACAATGGAGTTGTTTCATTTGTCTGTTCTAGCCTTGTGGGGGGGGGGGGGGGGGGGGGGGGGGGGGGGGGGGGGGGGTTTGGAACAAATGAATGTACCATATCAGCTACTTTTGAATCAACTGGAACTCTAAATGGGGATTTTTCATTTGTCTCTTCTAGTATGGTGGGGATTTCTGGAACACATGATTCCTTTTCAGAATGAAAGTCATTGGTCATGGTTTCTAGCATTTTCATGTTACAATCAGGTTCTGTGTTCATAGGATTGTTTTTCACTAGATTTCTAGAGGACTTCTTTTGGAAACTCCACCTCCCTTTATTTAATGTTGCTTTGCTCTACAAAAAGATTGAAAACGTAATCAGAAAAAAAAAATCATATTCAGTAGATAAAAATGAAGATAAAGTTGCTGGCAGATGAAAGAAAAAAAGGCATATTAAGCTTAACTTATGGTAGTGATAGAGCTAACATAGTGTATATGGCATTAGAATTTAGAGTAACCACTGAAAGATGCTTTACAAAAACAAATCCTACTAAAGCTAAGTTATGGTAGTAATAGAGTTAGCATTGTATATATATGGCGTTGGAATTTAACATAACCACTTGAAGATGCCTACACAACCAAATCCTATTAAAGCCATAAAAAAAGGATAGGCATGATGAAAGAAACTTATGAAAACAAAGGCATAAAGGAAAATAAATAAATTACGATTGTTTCCAAAGAAAAGAAAAATGTTCACTATATTAATTCTATGATGGTAATGGTGAAAAAGAACGACTCAGGTTTTCATCTGAAATTTCTAGTTCAATATGAATTAGGAATGTTGTGTTGTACATGATATAACCAGTCACTATTAGATGAACATATTGCAATATATACTGATAGGACCAATTAACAGGCCCATGGGTAATAAAAAATAGAAATTTTCGAACAATTTTTCTAGGCGGCCATCTTCGGCGGCCTTCCTAAGCGGCTTAGTTCCTAGGCGGCCTCGCTGGCCTATTGGGTTTTTCTTCAAGGGCGCAGCGGGTATTTAATTCCGTTCACAGCTTTGCTCCCTGTTGAAATAAGTGCCCGTCATAATGAAGAGAGAGAACAAGTGGAAAAAATAGCTATGTGATGTGACGCCTTTTTGTCATTAATGTCCCATAGGCAAATCAATGGGCAGTGTTTAATGATACAGAACCAAAAGGAAATCCTAGGCAGCCTTTCATCCTAGGCGGAGGAAGTCCTAAGCGGCCCCCTTCTTAACAATCCTAGGCGGCCTTTCATCCTAGGCGGAGGAAGTCCTAAGCGGCCCCCTCCTTAACAATCCTAGACGACCTTTTATCTTAAGCGGTCCCCTCCTCACAATAATTCTAGACGGCCTTTCATCTTGAGCGGTCCCTTCCTTAACAATCTTAGGCGGCCTTTCATCTTGAGCAGCCCCCTCCTCACAATAATTCTAGGCGGCCTTTCATCTTAAGCGGCCCCTCCTCATAATAATTCTAGGTGGCCTTTCATCTTGAGCGGCCCCCTCTTTAACAATCTTAGGCGGCCTTTCATCTTAAGCGCCCCCCTCCTCACAATAATTCTAGGCAGCCTTTCATTTTAAGCGGCCCCCTCCTCACAATAATTCTAAGCGGCTTTTCATCTTGAGCGGCCCCCTCCTTAACAATCTTAGACGGCCTTTCATCTTAAGCGGCCCCCTCTTTAACAATAATTCTAAGCGGCCTCTTCCTCGACGGCCTTCTCAACGGCATTTATGTGCCAAGGCATTTATAGGTCTTATAAAGGCCCTCGCTCGAAGGTATTTATTGGAAGGCATTCAATAGAATAGAGCATTCAATGTCAAGTCACGGACCACGAAAAGAAAGAGACAACGGAGGAAGTCCTAAGTGGCCTCTTCCTCTGCGGCCTTCCTCAACGGCCCTCCTTAACAATCCTAGGCAGCCTTCCATCTTAGGCGGCAGTCCTAGGCGGCCTTCCTCAACGGCCATCCTAGGCGGCCTTTCTAGGCGGTCATCCTAGGCGCTTTAGTTTCAGACTCCAAATGCCACCACGATGATGACTCTCTATCGCATTTATGTGCCGAGGCTTTTATGGTCTTATAAAGGCCACATGCATTTATGGTTGCCACGATTGACTCCCTTTTTGGCCCCATGCATGCACGTTAATGTGCTTCAGTAATAACTTCGGGACGTCTTCATCTTAGGCGGTCCCGAAGGCTTCTCCCAGCTAGGTGGCTCCTGAGCAATCCTAGGCGGCCCCCGACACTCCTATGACGGCGGCCCCGAGCGTTCCCAGGCGGCCGCATCGGTCCCAAGCGACCCCTATTTTCTACCACGAGCATCCTAGCCGGCCTCATGCGCGCACAGGTCCGAATAATCCCAGGCGGCCACAGTGATCCCAAGAGGCCCTTGGCGGCTCCCGAGCAGTCCTAGGCAGCCCCGGCCTCAGTCAATAACGGCCTCGCCAGACCTAAGTCTCCAGCGGCCCTTCCTTAGTGGCTTCCAACTCGGACACGCGCGGGCCCTACAGTGACTATTCACCACGTCATCTTCTGGATTAATAAATTATGGCCACTTACTTTAATGAGATAATTAAGTGGTCATCTGTCTCTGACAAGATGGCGCCTAAAGCTCTGACATTCCACTAAGAGGTAAGCTTTATCGAAAGTTATCATTCATCATAAAAGTCTTGACAGGTGGCGGCATTTGGACCTCACAAATGTCAGCCCTGACATTTCACCCACCAAAAGTACTCAGTCATCATGATACTTCAGCCACTCAGACTAAATGAGCCCCAAAAGTCATGGTCCATCATGAGGCCCCACGTGACTCATTCCCACTAGATGACAAAGATTCAAACTTCTCAAGCAAGCTACACAGAGTACAATGGTGAATAAAGAAGGTAAGAGGTAACTCAAAAAGGAGGAAACACGCTCATTCTGAGCGGCTCACTCTTTCTCTTTCGAGCTTCTCAAGCTCATGGCTGTTGCCCAGAGCACTAACTTGAGCGTCGAAGGGTCTCCGCCGGAATACCCGGCCGTGGGACTTCTTGCAGGCTTTGAAGACAAAGGAAGGGCTCCGATATTTCTGTAGGGGAATGGTCAACGCTCAAGGAGGCCGACTCAAAGTGACCGGGCATCAACAGATTGGCGCGCCAGGTAGGAGGGCACGCACTGCAGAAAAGAAAGCTCTGTTTTCCTGAGCTATAAGCCTTTGTCCCCTTTAAGATAGCCAGGGTGGCGATGCGCATACTGAAGGTCCTCACCAATCATGCTGGGGGGCATTCACATCATACTGAGCATCAGAGGACCACTCTCTCTGCTCCTCCTTCACTACCAGCCTCAGCTGCTCTAATTAACCAACTGGCCATCCTCAATCAACAAGTTCAAGCCTTGAATGCAGCAGTTCATAAGCCGCAGAAGCAACGCTCGGTGGCCATTCAGCAGCAGCCCAAGCTTCTCACATCGCTCGTGATAGCTGCACCAGTTAGTCAAAGATTCACCTACGGGAAATCTCCTCATAGAGAAGCTTATCGCCATCAAGCTTCATCTAAGCACCGCCACTACGAAGCTTTCAAGAGACTGCGGTCTCCTTTCTTCTTCTCATCTCCTGAGTCATCTTGAGAGGACCTTAATCATGGGATGAGTAGGCATCTGGATGAACAACACTGGCGGCTGGAAGAACTTAGTCAAAGGCTCAACAATCAGTCGGAGGTAGATTGCAACATGGTCAAAAGAATAATTTTCAAAAAGGGGCGAACTTGGGACATTATCCATACCCCGTCACTCCAAGCATTTGTATGCATTTTAATTGCTGGTGGTAGTAGGCCAAGAGGTGTTGATGCAATTAATGCAAGGTGAAAGATGAAGATAAAAGGCTTCGACTACTGACTCTACCAAAACCCTCTCTGTTCCTCTCTCTTCTTGTCTATTGCACCCAAGAGCCAAACCGAGCCTGAGCCCTCTTGCAGATTCGGTTCTAGCTGCTCTCAGACTTCAGCACTGAGGGTGACCTATTCCTTCAAAGGAAAAAATACTATGCAAGGGCGAAAAGCTATGAAAGAGGAGTCAGGACGTAAGCCTCTGGATCGAAAGCGGGATGAGCTCAAATCATGTGTACATAGACACAAGCTTGTGGAGGAGGTGGGAGAGCTTGCAAAGGATTTCCCTTACATGCATAACGTCGAAGAAGATTTTGAGCAATTGAAGGCTTCTGAGGATTGTTCCCAGTTACTTGGAGAGGGAAACCAAATTTGGAAAAAGATCTTTGCAACTTCTCCACCACTTCAAAAAACCGAGAATCTGAAACCAAAAGTCGCTAGATTCCAATACTGTGACTGCGGCAGAAGAAACTAATAGGGAGAGTATCCAAAAAAAAAAAAGGAGAAAAGAAAAAAACCCTCATATATTAAATGATGCTGGTGGACATCTGACGAGGGAAGAGTTAGCATCCTCAGCAATGGACAAGTGATGACGCCCAAGCGAGGATAGACCACTAGCGGGCTGAAGTACCCAGGTCAGCAGCAGGGGACCAATTTCCCCAAAAGAAAAGCTTCCAAGTCCTTAATCGACACCAAATACAATGCAAAGGCAAAAAGCCTTGAAAGCTAAGTATGCCACACTCTGAGAACAAAGTTTCTTTTCATATAATCTAGCAGATTTCTTTTTATTTGACTTTCTAACCCCTCAGTGCCCCAAGGGACACAGACACCCCGGACTGGCACAAGAAACCTCCGGAGGTTCAAGCCCTGTGTCCTAAGTGGCCCTGAGCTAAATCCCTGTGGCAATGCTGTACAAAAAAAAATAAAAAATAATAATAAAGAAGAAGTTTTTCATTCAATTTCTCAAAAAACCACTCGGGCCAGCCAAGCGACCGTCGAGGTAGTTTTCCGGTAGCCCCGCGATCATAAGGACACCCTCGGATCGGTGTGAGAAACATCCGAGGAGGTTCAAGTCCTATGGTCTCGGCGGCTTCGAGTCAAACTCCCGGACCGGCCGAGCGACCCCCGAAATATTTTCAAAATGACTTTAGTGGTCCCGGGATCATAGACACCCCGGGCCGACCAAGAAACCCCCGAGGCGGTTTTATTTTCACCCCATCAATAAAGGTCCCTTCGGGGTTCAAAAGGAACCTGAGCCTGGTCCCATCACAGCGACTCTCAGGTCACCCTCCGAGGTTAAAGGCTCCCGAGCATGGTCCCATCACAGCGACTCTCGGGTCACCCTTCGGGGTTCAAAAGGAACCTGAGCCTGGTCCAAGCACCCTCAGGTCACCCTCCGGGGTTAAAGGCTCATCACTGCAACTCTCGGGTCACCCTCGGGGTTCAAAAGGCCCTCAACGGTTTTATTGCCGCCTCGTTGGCTCTATCTCTCATCCTCAGCGACATTAGTGTAGCTCCATCAGCTCCATGTAAGGCCCCTAGCCGGCCCTCGAGCTGGTCCTAGGCGGCCACAAGTATGTTAGGCCCCTAGCCGGCCCTCGAGCTGGTCCTAGGCGGCCATAAGTATGTTAGGCCCCTAGCCGGCCCTCGGGCTGGTCCTAGGCGGCCACAAGTATGTTAGGCCCCTAGTCGGCCCTCGGGCTGGTCCTAGGCGGCCACAAGTATGTTAGGCCCCTAGCCGGCCCCCGGGCTGGTCCTAGGCGACCACAAGTATGTTAGGCCCCTAGCCGGCCCTCGGGCTGGTCCTAGGCGGCCACAGTTATGTTAGGCCCCTAGCCGGCCCTCGGGCTGGTCCTAGGCGGCCACAGCTATGTCAGGCCCCCAGCCGGCCCTCGGGCTGGTCCTGGGCGGCCACAGTTATGTTAGGCCCCTAGCCGGCCCTCGGGCTGGTCCTAGGAGGCCACAGCTACGTCAGGCCCCCAGCCGGCCCTCGGGCTGGTCCTGGGCGGCCACAGTTATGTTAGGCCCCTAGCCGGCCCTTGAGCTGGTCCTAGGCGGCCACAAGTATGTTAGGCCCCTAGCCGGCCCTCGAGCTGGTCCTAGGCGGCCACAAGTATGTTAGGCTCCTAGCCGGCCCTCGGGCTGGTCCTAGGCGGCCACAAGTATGTTAGGCCCCTAGCCGGCCCTCGAACTGGTCCTAGGCGGCCACAAGTATGTTAGGCCCCTAGCCGGCCCTCGGACTAGTCCTAGGCGGCCACAAGTATGTTAGGCCCCTAGCCGGCCCTCGAGCTGGTCCTAGGCAGCCACAAGTATGTTAGGCCCCTAGCCGGCCCTCGGGCTGGTCCTAGGCGGCCACAAGTATGTTAGGCCCCTAGCCGGCCCTCGGCTGGTCCTAGGCGGCCACAGTTATGTCAGGCCCCTAGCCAGCCCTCGGGCTGGTCCTGGGCGGCCACAGCTATGTTAGGCCCCTAGCCGGCCCTCAGGCTGATCCTAGGCGGCCACAGTTATGTCAGGCCCCCAGCCGGCCCTCGGGCTGGTCCTGGGCGACCACAGTTATGTTAGGCCCCAGCCGCCCCTTGGGCTGGCTTCGAATGGCCTCAACATATAACCCAAAAAGGGCATGGACGCCCTGAGCCAGCATAAGAAATTCTCGAAGGTTTAAACTTGGATTCTAGGCGGTCCCGAGCCAAGGCCCGAGGCCAGCTTGGCACCTAATGCTTTTGGAATCAGCACCAGCTCTATCTATCAACCTCAACAGCTCTATCACAGCCTTAGTGGCTCTATCCCTCTGTCCCAGTGGCATCATTATGACCTTAGCGGAATTATTATAGCCTTAGTGGCTCTACCGCTCTGCCTCATCGGCTCTATCGACCTCAACGGTTTTATTGCAGCCTTGTTGGCTCTATCTCTCAGCCTGCGTTAGTGCAGCTCCATTAGCTCTATTTTTGCCTTGCCAACTAGTTGACGAGCGTTTCCCCCCCCCCCCCCCAAAAAATTGGGCATACACTGCTTTAAGTGGCGGGCACAAGGTAATAAACCTACCCCCAATATTACTTAAAAATTTTTACACTCCTTCAGCTTGATTAGTGCAGGACCTACAAGCTCAAGGAGTGTAGGGGGCATCTGATAGGACCAGTTAACAGGCCCATGGGTAATAAAAAATAGAAATTTTCGAACAATTTTTCTAGGCGGCCTTCCTAAGCGGCTTAGTTCCTAGGCGGCCTCGCTGGCCTATTGGGTTTTTCTTCAAGGGCGCAACGGGCATTTAATTCCGTTCACAGCTTTGCTCCCTGTTAAAATAAGTGCCCGTCATAATGAAGAGAGAGAACAAGTAGGAAAAATAGCTATGTGATGTGACCGCCTTTTGTCATTAATGTCCCATAGGCAAATCAATGGGCAGCGTTTAATGATACAGAACCAAAAGGAAATCCTAGGCGGCCTTTCATCCTAGGCGGAGGAAGTCCTAAGCGGCCCCCTCCTTAACAATCCTAGGCGGCCTTTCATCCTAGGCAGAGGAAGTCCTAAGCGGCCCCCTCCTTAACAATCCTAGGCGGCCTTTCATCTTAAGCGGTCCCCTCCTCACAATAATTCTTGACGGCCTTTTATCTTGAGCGGCCCGCTCCTTAACAATCTTAGGCGGCCTTTCATCTTGAGCGGCTCCCTCCTCACAATAATTCTAGGCGGCCTTTCATCTTAAGCGGCCCCCTCCTCACAATAATTCTAGGCGGCCTTTCATCTTGAGCGGCCCCTCCTTAACAATCTTAGGCGGCCTTTCATCTTAAGCACCCCCCTCCTCACAATAATTCTAGGCGGCCTTTCATTTTAAGCGGCCTCCTCCTCACAATAATTCTAAGCGGCTTTTCATCTTGAGCGGCCCCCTCCTTAACAATCTTAGGCGGCCTTTCATCTTAAGCGGCCCCCTCTTTAACAACAATTCTAAGCGGCCTCTTCCTCGACGGCTTTCTCAACGGCATTTATGTGCCAAGGCATTTATAGGTCTTATAAAGGCCCTCGCTCGAAGGCATTTATTGGAGGGCATTCAATAGAATAGAGCATTCAATGTCAAGTCACGGACCACGAAAAGAAAGAGACAGCGGAGGAAGTCCTAAGAGGCCTTTTCCTCCGCGGCCTTCCTCAACGCCCTCCTTAACAATCCTAGGCGGCCTTCCATCTTAGGCGGCAGTCCTAGGCGGCCTTCCTCAACGGCCATCCTAGGCGGCCTTTCTAGGCGGTCATCCTAGGCGCTTTAGTTTCAGACTCCAAATGCCGCCACGATGATGACTCTCTATCGCATTTATGTGCCGGGGCTTTTATGGTCTTATAAAGGCCACGTGCATCTATGGTTGCCACGATTGACTCCCTTTTTGGCCCCATGCATGCACGTTAATGTGCTTCGGTAATAACTTCGGGACGTCTTCATCTTAGGCGGTCCCGAAGGCTTCTCCCAACTAGGCGGCTCCCGAGCAATCCTAGGCGGCCCCCGACACTCCTATGACGGCGGCCCTGAGCGTTCCCAGGCGACCGCATCGGTCCCAAGCGGCCCCTATTTTCTACCACGAGCATCCTAGCCGGCCTCATGCGCGCATAGGTCCGAATAATCCCAGGCGGCCACAGTGATCCCAAGAGGCCCTTGACGGCTCCCGAGCAGTCCTAGGTGGCCCGGCCTCAGTCGATAACGGCCTCACCAGACCTAAGTCTCCAGCGGCCCTTCCTTAGTGGCTTCCAACTCGGACACGCGCGGGCCCTACAGTGACTATTCACCACGTCATCTTCTGGATTAATAAATTATGGCCACTTACTTTAATGAGATAATTAAGTGGTCATCTGTCTCTGACAAGATGGCGCCTAAAGCTCTGACATTCCACTAAGAGGTAAGCTTTATCGAAAGTTATCATTCATCATAAAAGTCTTGACAGGTGCGGCATTTGGGCCTCACAGATGTCAGCCCTGACATTTCACCCACCAAAAGTACTCAGTTATCATGATACTTCAGCCACTCAGACTAAATGAGCCCCAAAAGTCATGGTCCATCATGAGGCTCCACGTGACTCATTCCCACTAGATGACAAAGATTCAAACTTCTCAAGCAAGCTACACAGAGTACAATGGTGAATAAAGAAGGTAAGAGGTAACTCAAAACGGAGGAAACACGCTCATTCTGAGCGGCTCACTCTTTCTCTTTCGAGCTTTCTCAAGCTCATGGCTGTTGCCCAGAGCACTAACTTGAGCGTCGGAGGGTCTCCGCCGGAATACCCGACCGTGGGACTTCTTGCAGGCTTTGAAGACAAAGGAAGGGCTCCGATATTTCTGTGGGGGAACGGTCGACGCTCAAGGAGGCCGACTCAAAGTGACCGGGCATCAACATATACTTTCTTTCTTTGTTTTTAAAGGTAGATCTGCGTTACATATTTTCATCCATGTTCTTTTACATATTTGATGATTCCTTCATGTTCTGGTAGTCTTATAGTCACATCTTTGCACAAATATTGCTAGACTATGGTCAAAATTTTTGGCTAAAAACATAATTTCAAATACAACTTATCAAAGATTCTGGGTTATCCAGAGTTACTAAAACAGCCAAAACCACATATAGAAGGGGCTTGCATTGGTCTGACACATTTTTTTGGATGCTCCTATTTTTCCCTTGAGCCAAAAAAACACAGACTTGGTTATTGATCATCAAATCTTGCATGTTTGAATTAAGATTCCACACTACAAGGGGAAAAAAATATTGCGATGCTCAAATACGTCGCAATTGCGTCGCTAAACGTGCTATTGCAACGCAATAGCGACGCAATGACGGCATTGCTCAGATGTCCGTCGCAATCTTCATTTGTCGCAATTACGTCGCAATATTGTGACTCTCTGCGACGCAACAATGCGTCGCAATATTGCGACACATTTGCTAAATTTAAAACTAATTTTTAATATTTAAAATTATTATTAAATATTGTGACGCATTCAATTGCGTCGCAATATTGCGACGCATTTAGTTGCATCGCAATATTTAATAATAATATTTTAGATATAATAGCGACGCAATTTGAGTCGCTAATGCGTCGCTATTAAATTTTTTTTAAATTATTGCGATGCTAGGTCATTTCATCGTAATATTTAATAATAATATTTTAAAAATATTTGCGATGCAATTTCAGTCGCTAATGCATCGCTAATTAAATTTTTTTAAAAAAAATAAAATATTAAAAATTAAAACGGTTAATACAATTTCGTTACATTTAAATATTGATCGAAACATTCTTCACTCATATTGATCCAAACAATAATCATTCAATTTCCAAAAATAATTAATATATTAAAATTTTAAAGTTTTCATGTACAACATATAAAAAGAAAAAAAAATACATCAAGAATCTGAGCGATCACGTGGAGGCTAGAGACCCTGCGACAAGCGGCTAACCATATCCTGCAAATGACGCATCTAATCTCGCACGTCTGCAAACTCCTGATCCCGGCCTCGCATACGCTGCTCGAACTCGTGCTCGACCTCCTGCCGAACCTCCTGATGAATGTCCTACCGAACCTCCTCTGCAATAGATCTCGAATGTTGTCTAAACGCTCGGCAGGAATATCACCAGAAAATCGCGAGCTGGAGGCCTGATGGGGAAAATATGAAGAAGCTCTAGTGCCCAGACCATAGACCCTGCGGTCTCGCGGCTGGGCACCAACAGCCTCCAAAAATACACGCTGACTCTCCTCTACTGAGAGTTCGACGGGCGTCTCCCCATCAGTGGAGTCAACCTGCGATGCCTGGGAGCGAAGCTCCTCGACTCGTGTCTTTGAATTATAAAATCAACAATAAATGAGTTAATAAATTTCTTGAAATAAAATTTTAGAAATTAAACAGATACTACATAAAGCTAATTTCTTACCGCAACCTTCCGTGATCGCGTGTCGACCCAGGAACCGTCCCTCCTGATGTGTGTCGCCCTGAATAGACGAAACTTACCAGGATCTCCGCCCTCCTACTCAGACTATAACAATAAAAAAATTGATATTAATACAAATATTTATAAATAACTAAATTAGTAATTAAATTATTTATGTTTTCTTACCATACAATGTCTGTGCTCCTGAATCGAAATGGAGCCCGAAGTATGGCGGGAGAGACCCGTGCTAGGACCGCCCTTCTCGGATCGGTGGTTCATGCTGGCTGATGCGGACCTCCTGCACCAGCCATCGGACTGTCAGGCCTGCTGCCACTCATGCCAAATACCCTCTGGCACATGCGCAGGACTGACCCGATGACCTCCAACGATGAAGCATATCGGAGTATCGGCGTCCCGTAAGAGCCTCCCATGCTGCCCTAATGGCATCATGGCTGGCAGGGTCCCATGTAAACTTTTTTTGTATTAAAATAAACAGTTAGTTTCAGAATTTATTAAAATTAAGAAATTTTATATCAGTGATAAAATGTATTTAATAAGTTTACCTGAAACTCAGAAAAATAAAATTCCTCGTGGCTAGAGATACGTGGCGCCAATCGTAGACACTGGGATCTGCACGCCTCTGAAATACAGCGCTGATGTGGCTGGATACATGATGCTGCTCAATAAATCTGTTAAAAAAATGCATGTTTATAAGTAATTGACTTAAAAATATAAATATTTTTAATTAGTATATACTTACAGCCCATGAGCATCAAGTCGAAGTACGGTGCGGCCGATGGTGGAAAAACTCTTGGAGGTATATGCCGATCGGCTGGATGGTAATACCAATGCAGGATCACCGTCGACTGCTGGAGAGATCGAAGGCTGTGCGATGTGTGGAGATCCGAACTCTCCATCTCCAAAGCTCATGTGATCTGATGCAGTAGAGCTATGTCCCTGCTCACTCCGTATGTCGTCGGTAGATCTACCTCTGCCCATCATACTAAAATACTAAAGATTCATGCAATTAAATTACGATTAAAGATTAACTATGTAAAAATTTACCACTCATAAAATAAAGTTAAATTTAAAAAAACTCTATGTTTAATCGGTGTCATTTGTTTCGTGAAATATTGGTTCAACATCCGATGCCGTATCGGACTGTGATTCAGTTTCATTATCATCGGAAGGAAACCGAACATTTGCATCCGCAATTTCTCGGACATCACCATTTGGATCTCTAAGTGATGTTTCAGGAGCCCTTGTGTCGTCCTCAATTGCATGCATTTTCATCTCATCCTCTTGAAATGCAGGGCACTCGGCTGATTGACTTGATGAACTCTCCTCTAATAAGATTGTTGAACGTGGGACGATTTTAGAAACAGCCCACCAATCTCACTTGTCGTTGCGCAAACTTGGATATCCACAGTAAAACACTTGCTGAGCTTAGAATGCAAGGATGAATGGGTCATATTTCTGCAATCTTCGTCGATGGTTCACTTCAACCAAATTGTAGTCGTTATGAACCCTTTTGCCCACAGGAGCTGTCGGATCGAACCAATCGCAACGAAACAATACGGTTCATTTCATAGGCCAACCGGGATATTCAACTTCAACCACCTCTACTAACTTTCCATAATAATCCTGCATATTTGCTCCAACACTTTCTCCTTTAACACATACGCCCCAGTTCTGCGTGCCTCTTGAAGCTGCTAATTGTTCAATCTAAAATTTGTACCCATTAACAAAATAGCCAGTAGAGGTTGTTACGGTCTTCAATGGCCATTGCGATAGACATTTAATGAAAATATTATCGGTTGGGGACCATGGACCGTTTACCTATAAATTAAACTGATGTCGGGATTTATCAGTCGTTGTCTATCACAATACATCCTTATGGGATGATAAGGATTAAAACTGATGTTAGTAATTAAATATTGTGGTATATTTTAATTTAAATTAGAAGTTCCAATTAAGCATTGAAGTATACACTTACTCAATATATGGATCGACTTCTCTATAGTTCATTAGGATATAATAATGCGCTGCATTATACTCTATATCGCTAAGATTTCTTGACTTCTACCCCCCAAATGAATGGCCGATACCTTTAAAAATTGATATTCTACCATCATTAGGTTCTCCTTCGTCCACACATATGTCATCGTTACGACCAAGATTTCGGCTCCTTGTGTGGACGTGACCCTCAAAGTAATGCGAGGCAAAAGCTGAAACTTCTTCGAAGTGTGCATTGCATATAGAACCTTCAACCCTTGCCTTATTACGCATATTATTTTTTAACTTCTTAAGGTACCTATATGTAAAGTTGAGACAAAAAATTAACCAATTTTCTCGCAATGAAATAATATTTGAAATGTCAATATGTCTTAATGATGTATATATTTACCTCTCGAAAGGATACATCCAGCGATACTGCACGGGACCAGCTATGCTCGCTTCGTATGGCAAGTGAACCGGTAAATGCTCCATTGAGTCAAAAAAACTGGAAGGAAATATTCGCTCCAGCTTGCATAAAATAATTGAAATTTCCTCCTCAAGCCTTGCCATGGATGCAGAAGTAATGACTGTGGCAGATAACTCCTTGAAGAACAAGCTGAGCTCTGTCAATGCCTTCCAGACATGTTGCGGAAGCAACTCACGAAAAGCTATAGGCAATAACCGTTGCATGAAAATATGACAGTCATGACTCTTCATGCCGAACAACTTGAGCTTATGCATGTACACACCTACCGATATTTGAGGCATAACCATCTGGAAATTTTAACCCTCTAAGCCAGTTACATAAAACTTCTCGTGAATTTCTGTCAAGAGTGTAACAGGCTTTAGGATAGGTCCCGTCGGCACTCCTCCTCAAATCACCTCTTCTGCAATACTGATTAAGTTCTTCTCTTGACTTTGCAGTGTCTTTTGTTTTTCTGGGATGTTTAGCACCGTGTTAAATATGTTATCAAAAAAATTTTCTCGATATGCATAACATCCAAGTTGTGCCGGATGAGATTTGTGCTCCAATAAGGCAAATCCCAAAATATACTCCGCTTCTTCCAGTTATGTTCTTTACATATACGGCCATTTATTCTATCTGCATCTGGTTCCCAAGCATACCTCAACCCCAAATGCTCTATAGTATCAAATATATCCGTGCCGGACCTAACCGGTTCGGCAAATTTTGTGACTGCTTTGTTCTTCCGGAAGGCGATCAAGTTACGCCTGTAAGGATGATTTGGGGGCAAGAACTTCCTATGATTATCAAACCATGACTGCTTACCACTCTTCTGCAATGTAAATGCATCCGAATCATACATGCAATGAGGGCATGCCAGACGTCCAGCAGTGCTCCAACCAGACAACATTGCATATGCCGGGAAGTCACTTATTGTCCACATCAAAGCAGCTCTCATGATGAAATTCTGTTTCATAGAAATGTCGTAGGCTACGACTCCTGTTTTCCCACAACATTTTCAATTCGGCCACCAATGGTTGCAGGAAGACATCAATCTTTTCCTTTGGATTTGATGGTCCTGGAACCAAAACTGTCAAAAACATTGCAGTCTCTTTCATGCACTTCCATGGAGGAAGGTTATATACAGTCAGTATCACAGGCCAACATGAATACTGTTGCCCCGCTTGACCGAATGGTTGGAAGCCATCGGTACAAAGACCTAATCTCACATTCCTTATATCTTCAGCGAAATCAGGATGATTTTCATTGAAATGCTTCCAAGCTTTTGAATCTGATGGATGCCGCATTTCATCCTCTTTAGATTCATGTTCGGCATGCCATCTCATATCAGCAGCTGTAGCCTCAGATCTGTATAATCTCTGCAGGCGTGGAGTAAGAGGAAAGTAATGCATCCTCTTGTAAGGAACACTTTTCCTCCTACTTGTACTAGCTCCCCCTTCGCCGTTTTTGTACCTCGATTGCCCACAAATCTTACACCATCTCAGCTCTGAGTCTTCACCCCAATATATCATACAATTGTTCAAGCAACAATCGATCTTATTAACCGGGAGCCCAAGCCCACGCAACAACTTCTTCGTTGAGTAAAAACTGTCTGCTACAACATTATCATTTGGCAAAATTTCCTTGATTAACCCAGCTACAGAATTGAACGCCTTTTCTGATAATCGATGTTCTGCCTTAATATTCAACAACCGAGCAGCCGTAGACAACTGGGAATGACCCTCACAACCAGGATACAATTCTTGATTTGCAGCACGCAACATATCATAAAATTGCTGTGCATCTGGATTTGGTTCTTCCATAAATGTATTCTGATTGAATTCATTACCCGATGCATTCATCACCATTTCTTCATATGTGTTTAGATTCACAAATGGTTCATCAACGGGAATTGACACTTGTTGGCTTGTAACAACTGCTGGAATTTCCTCTGGTTCACCATGACAGTACCAAACATCGTAATCAGGAACAAACCCTTTTTATACAGATACACCTTAACAGACATCTCTGTAGGCTTTATTCTGACACCTTGCATGGGCACCTAATCCTAGGCCCATCCATCCATTCAGGTTGGCTACAAATGCGATAAATTCTTCCAATCCATTCAGAAAATCTGGATTAAGCAAGCCATCTTTTATCCTTGCATGATCATTTTTGAGGTAAGGGCATGGGCACCTAATCACACCAAATTGGGGGGCCCAAATGCGATATGCAAATGCGATAAATTCTTCCAATCCATTCAGAAAATCTGGATTAAGCAAGCCATCTTTTATCCTTGCATACATCCACGAGCGAGCCCCGCTCATTTTTGACCGACTTATACAATTTCTGGTAAACCATTAAAGGAAACCACATTATAAAACTATATTAGCATTACTATAACTAAATTATTTCTTTTACACAACCAACCATTTAAATAATTTATAACTAAACCAATTTTTTTTACAACTAAGGTCCCTACCCTGCAAGGCCGGCCACGACTATGATCCTTGGCGTGCTAGCAAGGACCGAGGCACAGGTTCATGCCAGGCTAATGCTAGGGCTTGAGTTCGGGTCGGGCCGCAAGGCGGTCCGTTTAATCATGAGACTTCACAAGCATTCAAGTGTCCTAAATTAATTCTACCTTCACTCCATGTCTAAAAGGTAAGGCCCTATCCCATTCAAGAATATTTTTTGTGATATGTTATTCTGCTATTAATTATCATCGATCGGTTACGTTGAAATTTCAGCAGCATTTCCCATATGTTCTCCTAAATGTGTGGCATATATGCCACACTAGGAGAACGTATGAGCAAATACAAACCGCAATCTCAACCAACGATGATTAATAGCAGACTAACATATCGCAAAAAATATTCTCAAACTGTCCACAGGACAATTTGAGAATTTGCAAGACTAAGTCTTACAAATTCTCAAACGGGTCTAAAGGTTATAGTGCTGTGATTAATAATATGGAAATCTAAAGACAATCGAACTTATGCTTGTTATTCTTAACTTCTTGTCAATTATACATATATAGGAATAGTGTTCTATATATATAGTCACTGACTTCTTAAGATTATTATGTCGAATATAAATGTTTGTGAAGACTAAAATATAAATCATTGAAACTACTAATTTGTTGCTAAAAATTAAATAATAATACAACAAGACTTATCTAGCATTACATAATTTAATGCATCATTCAATTTGAAGCAGAATGTAAATAATAAGACATAATAATTGTAAATAACTACAAATGCACAAATATTATTGCATAAACAGCTATAAAGAAATGAAAAGCTACGACTGCAATTTTGAAATTACCTAATCTAAAGAGTTATGGTTAATGAGCTAAATTAGTTGACCTAAATAGCGAAACTAATTCAGCTCGACCTATCTAAAGAGTTTTGATTGATGATCTAAAGAGACAAGGTTGATGGTCTAAAATCAGCTTACTTGAGAAGTTAAAATTGATAAGCTAAATTAATTGACCTAAATAGCTACGATTTATGAGTTTAATCAGTTGATTTAAAAAGAGTCATGATTGATGAGCTAAATCAATCTATCCAAAGAGCTCCGACTAATGACATAAATTAATTAATTTATAACTAATTTAATAAAAAATTAGATTAGTAGTCACATTTTTTAATATTTGTCATCAAATATTTAAAAATATTTTTAAAAATAATAAAATATAATAGAATCTAAATTTTTTGTGTTAATTTTTTTTCATGAGTGTTAAAAAAAAAATTTTTTTGAAGGGTCCGGGGGGTGGGGAAAACCCCCCTAGCTGTTACTTTTTTAAAAAAATTAAGTTGCCCATGTTTTAAAAATATATTTATATTTTTTATATTTATCATCAAATTATTTGAAAATATTTTAAAAATAATAAAATATGATAGAATCTAATTTTTTTGTTAATTTTTTATGAGTGTTATTTTTTTTTAATTGAAGGGGCCGGGGGTGGGAAAAGCCCCCTAGGTGTTACTTTTTTTTTTGGGTCTTGCCACCGTGGCCGGAGAAGATGAACGGGAGGGGGGTTCCCCCATAACTATTTTTTTTTCAGTGGCCTGGCTACCATGGCCGAAGAAGACGGCCACGGCCGTAGAAGACGAAGGGGGGTAGGGAAAACCCCCCCCCCCCTTATAAATTTTTTTTTTTGGCCTGGCCACCAGGGCCAGGCCACGGCCAGCCACGGCAGCGGCCGTGGCCGTAGAAACGAAGGGGGGTGGGGAAAACCCCCCCCAAACTGTAAATTTTTTTTTTTTTGGTGGCCTGGCCACCGTGGCCAGGCCATGGCCGGCCACTGTAGTGGCGTGGCCGGAGAAGACAGCCACGGCCATGGCCATGGCCGGAACCTATTTTTTTAAAAAAGAATAATTTAGGAGGAAGGGGGGCTTACCTCGGTCGAAGGGGACGCCGCCGGAGTGGGGGAGCTACCGTCGGAGGAGATGACGGGGGGAGCGGAGGAGCGACGGACGGCAGTGGCTAGGGTAGGAATAGAAGAAGAAGAGAAGGGAAGGGGGGCCGGCCCGACCAAGCGTTATATAGTGGTGATTAGCGACGCAATTTTGCATCGCTAATCACTCGCTATTTTTTTTAATTTATATTCGCTAATTCGGCTTTTTTATTATTTTATGCAAAATTTAGCGATGCAACTAATTGCGTCGCTAATGAGTCGCTAACTTGGCGCCAATATCCGACGGAAAAATAATTTTTATTTTCTAAGAAATTGCGTCGCAAATGCGTCGTAATATTTTTTAAATATTTATAACTGATAAAAATTATATTTTCTGAAAATAATTGCGACGCATATATTGCGTCGCAATATTTTTTTAATTTTTATTACATTTATTTTTCTTAAAAACATTGCGACGCAATAAATGTGTTGCAATATTAAAAATTATTTTCTCTGAGAAAATTATTTTTATTTTCTAGGAAATTGCGTCGTAATATTTTTTAAATATTTATAACTGATAAAAATTATATTTTCTAAAATAATTGCGATGCATATATTGCGTCGCAATATTTTTTAATTTTTTTATTACATTAATTTTTCTTAAAAATATTGTGACGCAATAAATGCATCGCAATATTAAAAATTATTTTATTTTCTAGGAAATTGCATCGCAAATGTGTTGCAATATTTTTAAATATTTATAACTGATAAAATTTATATTTCTAAAAATTGCATCGTAAATACGTCGCAATATTTTTTAAATATTTATAACTGATAAAATTGATATTTTTTGAAAGTAATTACGACGTAAATAATGCGTCGCAATGTTTTTTATAAAATTTTTTAATTACATTTATTTTTCTAAAAAATATTGCGACGCAATACATGCGTCACAATACATGCGTCGCAATATTAAAAGTGTTTTCTCCAGAAAAATTAGTTTTTAGGAAAATGCATCGCTAATGCATCGTAATATTTTTTTAATAATTATAACTGATAAAAATTATATTTTTTGAAAATAATTGCGACGCACATATTGCGTCGCAATGTTTTTTTTAATTTTTTTATCACTATTATTTTTTTAAAAACATTGCAATGCAATAAATGCGTCGCAATATTAAAAATTGTTTTATCTGAAAAAATTATTTTTATTTTCTAGGAAATTGCATCGATCGATCGGTCGAAGATCGCTGACGATCCGACGGTTGCGATCGATCCAAGCCCTGATCCCGATCGGCCACGATCGATCCCGGACCGTTGCGATCGGTCCGAGATGCATCGATCCGACGGTTGCCATCGATTCTAGCCCTGATCCCGATCAGCCATGACCGATCTCAGACCATGGCGATCGGTCCAATCGGTGACGATCCAATGGTTGTGATTGATCCAAGCCCTGATCCCGATCGTCCACGACCGATCTTGGACCGTGGCGATCGAACCGATCGGCGTCGATCCGACGGTTGCCATCGATCCCAGCCCTGATCCCGATCGACCATGATCAATCTCGGACCACGGCGATCGATCCGATCGGCGATGATCCGACGGTTGCGATCGATCTAAGCCATGATCCCGATCGGCCACGACCGATCTCTGACCGTTGCAATCCGTCCGAGATCGGCGACGATCCGACGGTTGCGATCAATCGAAGCCATGATCCCGATCGGCCACGATCGATCTCGGACTGTGGCGATCGGTCCGATCGGCGACGATCTGACGATTGCGATCGATCCAAGCCCTGATCCCGATCGGCCACGACCGATCCCGGACCGTTGCGATCGGTCCAAGATCGCTGACGATCCAATGGTTGCGATCGATCCAAGCCCTGATCCCAATCGGCCACGACCGATCCCGGACCGTTGCGATCGGTCCGAGATCGCTGACGATCCGACGGTTGCGATCGATCCAAGCCCTGATCCCGATCGGCCACGACCGATCTCGGACCGTAGCGATCGGTCCGATCGCCGATGATCCGACGGTTGCGATCGATCCAAGCCCTGATCCCGATCGGCCATGACCAATCCTGGACCGTTGCGATCGATCCAAGCCTTGATCCCGATTGGCCACGACCGATCTCGAACCGTGGCGATCGGTTCGATTGCCGATGATCCGACGGTTGCGATCGATCGAAGCCCTGATCCCGATCGGCCATGACCAATCCCGGACCGTTGCGATCGGTCCGAGATCGCTGACGATCCGACGGTTGCGATCGATCCAAGCCTTGATCCCGATCGGCCATGACCGATCTCGGACTGTGGCGATCGGTTCGATTGCCGATGATCCGATGGTTGCGATCGATCCAAGCCATGATCCCGATCGGCCATGACCAATCACGGACCGCGGCGATCGATCCGATCGGCAACGATCCGACGGTTGCGATCGATCCAAGTCGTAATCTCGATCGTCCACGATCGATCTCGGACCGTGGTGATTGGACCGATCGGCGTCGATCCAATGGTTGCCATCGATCCCAGCCCTGATCCCGATTGGCCACGACCAATCTCGGACCGCGGTGATCGATCCGATCAGCGATGATCCGACGGTTGCGATCGATCCAAGCCCTGATTCCGATCGGCCACGACCGATCTCGTACCGATCGCTATTTAACATAATTAATTTTTTTAAAAATATTACGATGCAAAGGGTTGCATCGTAATTTTTTAATATAATAATTATATTATATAAAAATTAATTTTATTTAAAATAATTGCGATGCAACAAGTGCGTCGCTAAATTAAAATATAATTTTTTTAATTTTCTGGTTTATTGCATCGCTACTTAACATAATTATTTTTATAAAAATATTGCGACGCACTGAATTGCATCGTAATATTTTTTCTCATAATTATATTTTATTTATTTTATTTAAAATAATTACGACGTAATTATTGTGTCACTAAATTAAAAATAATTTTTTTAATTTTCTGGTTTATTGCATCGCTATTTAATATAATTAAATTTTTTAAAAACATTGCGACGCACTGTGTTGCATCGCAATTATTTTTTCTCATATTTATACTTTATAAAAATTAATTTTATTTAAATATTTGCGATGCAGTTATTGCGTCGCTAAATTAAAAAATAATTTTTCTAATTTTCTGGTTTATTTCATTGCTAATGCGTCGCTATTTAACATATTTAATTCTTTTAAAAACATTGCGACGCACTGAGTTGTGTCGCAATATTTTTTTTCCCATATTTATATTTTATAAAAAATTAATTTAAAAATATTGCGATGCATTATTTGCGTCGCTAAATTAAAAAAAAAATTAATTTTTTGGTTTATTGAGTTGCTAATGCGTCGCTAATTGCGTCGCAATGTTTTGTTGTCACGGTGGCATCGCAAAGTGATCACAATTTAGCGATGCAATGATGCGTCGCTAAATTTGCATCGCTATTTCAATATTTTCTTATAGTGCCACATGATTTTGGTTCTTGAAAGGGACTTGGGTCTAGCACCTCTATTTGTCAAAAAATTGTAATATCTAAATCAAGGTCAAGGTCTTAGGCAAGATATGTAAAATTAGTACCAAGAACTCTATTAGTACAAGTTAGAATGATACTCACAAAATAATTTTTTAACTTAAACCTCTTTCATTTTTTCTTTTGGCATTGCTCGACATGGCACATGCCATATCAACTACTGATGACCTACACTCCACTAGCACCGGTACTAGAAAGCTTTGTTCTAAAAAGAAATGATCTTTTAGCCTTATTCGGATTGCAAAAATTCCCAAATTTGGAAATGAAATAGATTATTTTAACATTTCATTAAAAAAAATTCAAATAAGGCATTTTTATATAAGCATCCAAGCCGTTAGCAATAAATAGAGAGTTTTCTAAGCTTGAGGCAAAAATCAATGAAATTTCAAAGAATAAGTTGCCATCCACAAAAGATTTAAAAAGAAAAAACATAACCATAGATATGAAATATATAGATTTGCTTCATGAATTCTTATTTGCCGATAATTTCTATTTAAGATCATCTCCAACGTTACCATAAGTTACCCAAAATCCTTATGCATAGTTTCCATCCATGTTTACTCATCCTTTCCCATTATCTTTCTTTACAAGCAACTCTCCTTGCAAGGGCCTTCTCAAGCTCTGCTGCACATGTCCATGCCATCTCAAGGTCATCTTGGCTGAACATCCACAACGCTACCATTTGACCCATCTCTCAGTGCCCTAGAATGAACCTCTCTATCCACTTGATTAAACCTTGTGGCTTCCTGTTGCAATCATCTGCAAAGGAGCATTACTTCA
Source organism: Calamus simplicifolius (assembly GCA_900491605.1). Classification (NCBI taxonomy): domain Eukaryota; kingdom Viridiplantae; phylum Streptophyta; class Magnoliopsida; order Arecales; family Arecaceae; genus Calamus; species Calamus simplicifolius. The sequence continues at coordinate 20,721 of UESW01001734.1, read as the reverse complement.
ACGGTATTTCTCATTCCAATCTCTCACCCATAGTTTATCGCAAGTAAAAAATAAAAATAAAAAAACCTTTTTTCTTTTCTATTACTTCTCTTTCCAAATAAAACTTTTCATTTGCTGGCGGACCATCTAGCAGAAATGAAGTCTATCAAACACTTCACAGTTCCACCTGTTGATGGAGCATCGAATCTAGTCTAAATACATTTCTAACAACTAGATGCCACCTTAAGATCCATTACTTTGCTCTCAGCCATTCTAAACATAGAAGAAGAAGAAGAAGGAACGAACCCAAACTAAAAGAAAACAAGAAAGAAAGCGTCACCTCCACCGATGCGGTGTTGCCGCAGCCCGCTAAATAACCATCGCAAGCCATAAACTTGAAGCAAAAGAACTTGGAAAGTCTCCCCATCCTTACAACCTTGCCTTCTTCCTTCCTCTCTCTCCCGCTGCGAGCTCTTTCGCCGCTTTGTTTTTTAACGTTGCATGCGTTGATGCTGGAATTTAAGGCTCCTCTTTCGCCTGCCCTCCATGATCCGACTCATTACTTCGCCCGCTGCCCAGCATTGATCTCGCTTGTTTCCCCCGGATCACGGTAGTACGCGCGTGGTACCGAGGGCGCTTCCAAACTTACCTTTTTATCAACGATAGCAATATTGTTACTTCAATCCAATTAGAGCATTTAAAACATACTTGGTAACTTATATCACGAGGTAGAGGAGGAGTATTTGTTTGTAATAGCCATTTTACAAGGTAAAATATTAATTATCATCATTTAATTTCTCATATAATTAGATCTCTGCCCGTATGGTATACTTAAGCTCATTTAAATTAGATTTTAAAATTAAAAATAAAAAAATTCTAGAATTAAGATATATATTTTTATAGATTGTTTTCTAAATTGATCTATTATTTTATAAAATAATATGAAATATATAATTTTTTTGATTATAAAGAAGAGGATTTAATTTAAATTTTAAAAATAAAAATAAGATAATATGTTTTAAAATTTTGTAATTTTTCATTTATTTGATTTAAATTTTAAAAATAAAAATAAGGTAAAGAATTTTAAAATTTAGAATTTTTTTTTATAGACTAATTTTATAGGTTGATATATTATTTTATAGGAATCAATGGAATGGCAACGGAAATTTTCGCTATCTAAGATGGAAAGGTGGTGTATCTTATGTTGGATAAAATCTTATATATGCAACTCTCCCATATATTTTGGTTTAAACGTATGCATTTAAGGGGATTAAATTAGATCGACAATAATATAGTAAACCTTCTTATATTTGCTATACTATATTATATAGCTGGTGATGATAATTACTATAAAGATATATAAGTTAAAATATTCTTTTAATTATTAAGTATTTACTTAAAATTTGAATAACAACATAAATTTTTAATGGTAAGGTAGTGTACCTTTTATTGGATAAAATCTTCTATAATGTAACTTTTTCTTTTAAAGAAAGCAAGCTTTATTGGCTTAAAAGTATGTATTTAAAGAGATTTAAATGGGACAAACAATAATATAGTAAACCTTCTTACATACATTTGTTATATTATATAGTTAGTAATGATAATTATTATATTTATTTAAAATTCATCTTAATATTTGTAGCCCTCCTGATTCAAGAACTTTGCACTATTAATTAATGTTTCATTATATAAAGTTGTTAAAATTAATGAAATAACTAATATGTCATTTTATCAATCAATCCATGTATTCGATCAATATATCATATTTTAAAATATAAAATACTTAATTATATTAATTAATAATAAAAATAAATTTTAAGAAGCAGTTCCTTTGAATATCAATAGGTTCATGCCATGCGTATGTTATCGATCGTCTCACAACTTAAATGTGTACAAGCCCTTTAATTATCCTTTCTGCTTCGAACCTGGCCTTAGCATGAGAGCCCCCCTTTTTATTTGCCATCACCTTACCTTTTAACTTACCAGTTTCCCCCTCGCCATTTCCACACCATGGGGCCAACTGTAAGGTGGCTGGTCAAAAAACAAGAAAAGAAAGCAAGAGAGCGAAAAAAAAAAAGAACAGAAAAGAAAAAAAAAAAAAAAGCGTTTACAGCGGAGGACCTTAATTTGGCAGCCAAAGGCAGCAGGCAAGTGAAATAAAGAAAGGGGATCAAGAACAGTGCTGTCTTATCCAACTTTTAAGAAGTTTGTAGCTGCTTGACTGATTAATAGTGGCTTATAATTTTATTTGAGGGTATATAATGATTTTTTTTCTTTTTTTTAGAAAAAAAACCTAGCTTTATTATGCTCCTTAAAATCTTGAGAATGGCTAACAAATCTCTTACATCATTATTTTATTTATAAATTTCTTTCTTTTTTGCAATCATCTTCAATTGTTTGGCATAATAAAAGCAATTTATGCAAGTTAATGGATGCACAAATGTCGTTGCTTAACTTTATCATATTAATTTTTCTACCAAAAATATTGTTATACTAATCTAAAAAAATGAAAAGTTTGGTTTTTCTAATATAGATGCATTTGATGATCGAGGAGTCATTAATAAAATTATAATTTTTTTTTAAAAAAGGCCCAGAGAAAGTATTCTTCTAAAACTAATGAGCAAAAAGATTTGATTTATAAAGAAAGATAAATAACTTCATCATTACTTTTTTTCTATTTTAGGAAAGGTAACTCAATGCACAAGACTAATCCAAATAATAATAATAAAGCAACCATATCATTACTTACTTTCTAGTAAATAAGATAATTAATATAATTTATGAGTTAAAAGATGCAAGATGCTCTAAACTTATAAAGCACTTTTTATGGGATAATTATATTCATCATATGTGCTTAGTACGTAATTTAAGAAAGAAATTAAGCTTCATCTGATTTTCAAGAAAGTTTATGGTGCATGATGCCCCATGAATTTTGTGCAGGTTTTTCTTTGGAAGAAGCCCACTGAAGGACCCCTACTCCATTGAAGAAGATGATTGGATGCTCTCTGACAATCAAGAAAAGTGATTTAGCAACAATAAAAGTGATTTGGCAACAATAAAAGTGATTTGGCGACAATACCACCCGGAATCCGACGATTGCCATGTCTGGCCAGGGCATTGTCCCGGTTTGGCCTAGAGGGCAAATGGGGGATACCTCGCGCTCGGATGGTTTACTATTCATTGAATCGGTTTGGCCATGAACCGGCTGAGGTCCAATGTGGTTCAACCCAATAAAACCCTGATCCGATTTTGGACCCAATTAACTTTAATTCAATCGGTCTGGACCCAATTAGTTTGAATCAGAACCTGATAGTGAGTGGTCCAGCTGAACCAAAACCCAATATAAGTCAAATCAGTGAGTTAGAATTTAAATTAGACGCAAATTATTGAACCAAAATGCTAATTAGATCTAATTAATTTGGGTTTAAGCCAATTTACACTGAATTTAGTTTAATTGAACTCTACTTGGTCAAATTAAACTCTAAGAAGAGGATCAGTGACCTAATTAAGCTCTAATTAGACTCTAAGTCTTGTTACACTCTTAAATTTGTTAATGATGCTAGGAGGAGTATAAATGATGCTAAGAGTATTACCCAAATCCTCCCAAGATCCTTGTAAAAAAGAGAGTAGGTGCCACAGTTGGCTGACAGGTAACTGGTTATGGCTTTCGCCTGCCGATCGAGCTCTCCGGGTATAACTGGAACTGGAAGCACCGCATCGTGCATCTCCCTCAACGACAGGGTCACCATCCGTCTACTTCGTCAGCTTATACACCCCCATCCCCGAGGTAATTCCCTGTTATAGCTACCGACAAACCCGTCCACCACCACCCTGCCTCTTGTTCTCTTCCTTCTCTTGTTTCTCTTCCCCTTTAGGAGGCTCCTCCTCTTCTCCCTCTCATGTTGCTTCTTTCTCATGCCTATAAGAGGTTCCTGAGCTACTTTCTTTTGTTCCTTTCTCTTATTGGCCTGGTTCTGGGACTCGTGCTTGTTCCTCCTCTACCTTTCACATCCTCGATTAGGACCTGCAGGAGGGTATCCCAATTCCCACCACCCAAGAAGCTTGGAGTCTGGAGTAATCGGCAGTTCGGGTCTCACGTAACGTACGTGTTTTTATTAGAGTTGGAGGCAAATTCATGAAATAGTGATGCAACGTAAAATTTCATCGCAAAATAATGATAAAATTGTGATGCAATTGCTGTTGAGAAAATAAATTTGTGATAATTATGTTTGGTTATTTTTATATAGTACGTTACTCTGGTGTGTGATTAAGTTTGTTATTAATATAGTTGTGGGTAGAGTCATCCGTTTGTATTTACAATCCGGGAGACCTGGGTGTGTCTTTTGGTCTTACCCCTCTCTGTTTTTTCTGTTTCCTCTTGTTTGTCCTCATCTCCAACATTATGGTATCAGAGCTTCCATAATTAAATCATGATGCATGGTATGTTTCCCTTTCAGTTTCCAAAACTGACCAAGGAGAACTATGACAATTGGTGCATTAGAATGAAAGCCTTGCTGGGATTGCAAGATGTATGGGAGATTGTAGAGAAAGGATGTGATGTATGGGAGATTGTAGAGAAAGGATGTGAACTGCCGGAGAATGAGGAAATCATGTCGGCTGCATAGAGAGATGCATTTCTGAAGGCTAAGAAGAAAGACCAACAAACACTTACTCTTATTCATATGTGTTTGGATGAGAGCATGTTCGAAAAGGTTGCTACTGTCATAACCCCAAAAGAAGCATGGGAGATTCTCCAAAATTCCTTCAAAGGGAAAGATAAAGTGATTAAAGTGCGCCTGCAGACCATGAGAGGTGAGTATGAAAATCTGAAGATGAAGGATTCTGAATCTATTGAACAGTATTTCAATAGAGTGTTGGCTATTGTTAATCAATTAAAGAGATATGGAGAGGCAATGAAAGATGTTCGGATGATTGAAAAAATTCTTCGATCTTTGATTTCAAAATTTGATTATGTTGTAGCTACCATTGAAGAGTCGAAGGATCTGGAATTAATGATACCATATTGTAACGACCCGGGCCCACGGGTTCGTTTTATTACAAGAAAGCAAGACGGACAAGGTCCACACCAACTTGGGCCACCACAGCCCAAAAAGGGATCCAATTGGTGCCTTGTCCTTCTTGCTTAACCAGTTATAAACCACTCAACCAATTCCTAATTTCCCAATGTAGGACTATTGGGAGGGGCATCACAATCTATCCCCCTTATAGAGGCGACGTCCTCGTCGCCAGAGGTAATTGATCACAACCACCAGGCAGGCAGGATTCTAGAGGTGGCCCCCACAGGTTCAAGAGGTAGCTCCCATCAATATAGCACTTTGCCCTATGGCCCCCACAGGTTCAAGAGGTGGCTCTCATCAATGTAGCACTTTGCCCTGTGTGGCACTTAGCTCCTGCACTTTCGACTAGTGCATGGCTCTGATACCATATTGTAACGACCCGGACCAACAGGCCCGTTTCGTTACAAGAAAGCAAGACGGACAAGGTCCACACCAACTTGGGCCACCACAGCCCAAAAAGGGATCCAATTGGTGCCTTGTCCTTCTTGCTTAACCGGTTATAAACCACTCAACCAATTCCTAATTTCCTAATGTAGGACTATTGGGAGGGGCATCACAATCTACCCCCCTTATAGAGGCGACATCCTCGTCGCCAGAGGCAATTGATCACAACCACCAGGCAGGCATGATTCTAGAGGTGGCCCCCACAGGTTCAAGAGGTGGCTCCCATCAATGTAGCACTTTGCCCTGTGGCCCCCACAGGTTCAAGAGGTGGCTCTCATCGATGTAGCACTTTGCCCTGTGTGGCACTTAGCGACTGGTGCATGGCTCTGATACCATATTGTAACGACCCAGGCCCATGGACCCGTTTCGTTACAAGAAAGCAAGACGGACAAGGTCCACACCAACTTGGGCCACCACAGCCCAAAAAGGGATCCAATTGGTGCCTTATCCTTCTTGCTTAACCGGTTATAAACCACTCAACCAATTCCTAATTTCCCAATGTGGGACTATTGGGAGGGGCATCACAATATGGATCAACTTTTGGGTTCGTTGCAAGCCCATGAAGAGAGACTGAAGAAAAGGGAAGAACCCATTGCCCAAGTGCTGCAGACAAAACTGACTTTGAATGAAAAGGAAGATACACAACAACATTTTGTTCGAGGCCGTGGTAGAGGTAGAGCAAGTGTAAAAGGTCTTGGTCGAGGCTGGTCTCATGGCAATCGAGGAAGAGGCAGAGGTGGAAGATCCACTTCTCATGAAAAGGAATCACAATTTCATCATCATAGTACAAGAGGTCATGGAAGAGGCACTTGGTATAGAAGAGGTGGCAGTAGAAGATTTAATGTACGGTGCTACAATTGTCAGAGATTTGGGCACTATGCATCTGAATGTAGAAGTAATTCAGTCAAAGGAGAAATGGCAAATTGTGTTGAGATAGACGAAGATGAGGAGTCCTCCCTATTACTTGCCTATAATGAAGATGATGGAGAGAGGAATCAAGATGCTTGGTATCTTGACTCGGGAGCTAGCAATCACATGTCTGGTAATAAAAATTTATTTTGCAAACTTGATGAATCTGTTAAAGGATGATCAAACTAAAGTTCTAATCATGGGCAAAAGAGATATTCTTATTAGATTGAAGAATAGAGATCATCAATTTGTTTCTCATGTTTATTATGTTCCAGCTTTAAAAACAAATATTTTGAGTATTGGGCAACTTTTGGAGTAGGGGTATGAGATAGAGATGAGTAAGATTGGTTTGGTGATGAGAAATGGAAAAGGGAGGATGATTGCAAAAATACCACTATCTAAGAACAAAATGTTTAAGTTAACAAAATGTTTAAGTTAAAACTCAATGCAGATTGTGCGAAGTGCTTGAAGGCTTCAATAATTGATTCTTCCTGGCTATGGCATCTCAAGATGGGTCACTTGAATTTTGGTGGATTGGAACTGTTGTCCAAAAAAGGGTTGGTGCATGGTTTGCCTTTCATTAGTCATTCCAATCAAATTTTTGAAGGATGTATGTATGGTAAGCAGTCAAGGAAAAGTTTTCCAAAGGAGTCTTTATCTCGAGCCTCACAGCCACTTGGATTGGTGCATGCTGATATATGTGGTCCTCTGGAACCAATTTCTTATGGCAAGAGCAGGTATTTCCTATTGTTTATTGATGATTATACTCGCAAAACCTGGGTTTATTTCTTAAAAGGAAAAATTTGAAGCATTCGAAGTCTTCAAGAAATTCAAGGCTTGGGTTGAGAAAGAAAGTGGCTATTCGATTAAAGCCATAAGGACTGATCGAGGAGGGGAGTTCACCTCAAACAAATTTAATCAGTTTTGCGAGTATCTTGGTGTTCAGCATTCATTGACTGTTCCAAGGTCACCTCAGCAAAATGGTGTTGTGAAACGAAAAATAGAACCATTCTCAACATGGCTCGTAGCATGTTGAAAAGCAAAAGAATACCGAAGGAGTTTTGGGCTGAAGCAATAGCATGTACAGTATATGTGAACAATCGAAGTCCTGCAAAGAAATTAATGCAAATGACTCCACAAGAAGCATGGAGTGGATGGAGACCGAATATTTCTCATCTGAGGGTGTTTGGCAGTATTGGTTATGTCCATGTTCCTGATGAGACAAGAAGCAAATTGGATGATAAAAGTGAGAAGCTTGTATTTGTTGGGTATGCAGAAAATTCAAAGGGTTACAAATTTTACAATCCTCATAATGGAAAGATTGTCATTAGTAGAGATGTCGAGTTCCATGAAGAAGGTTCTTGGGAGTGGGATGTTCCTCAAGATGAAAACTATAATTTTCTTCCTTTATTTGATGATGTTTTGGGAGCAGATCAGTCTCAGGATCATGTTGTTGCTGCTGTTACACCAGAGACTCCTTCTCACATAGCTCCAACAAACCAAGCAAATTTGTCTCCTCAAAGCTCCTCCGAAAGGCTACGCCGTATGCGAAGTTTGGCTGAAATTTATGAAGTTACCAAAAAATCAATGAATCCACTATGTTCTGTTTATTTACAGATATTGAGCCATTGTCTTTTGAGGAAGCTGTACAAGATGAAAGATGGAGATTGGCTATGGATGAAGAACTGAAAGCTATTGAAAGGAATGATACTTGGCAGTTGACACCACTTCCGGAGGAAAAACAACCTGTGGCAGCAAAGTGGATTTACAAAGTGAAGAAAAATGCTAATGGAGAGGTACAAAAGTACAAAGCTCGGCTTGTGGCAAAGGGATTCTCTCAAAAGGCCGGAATTGATTATGATGAAGTCTTTGCTCCCGTGGCTCGTATGGAAACCATTCGGTTAATTATTTCATTGGAAGCTCAACAAAGATGGAAGATCTTTCAAATGGATGTAAAATCAGCCTTCTTGAATAGCATTTTGGAAGAAGAGATATATCGAAGCAACCTTTGGGTTACATAGTTAAAGGACAAGAAAACAAGGTGTTGAAGTTGAAGAAAGCTCTATATGGCCTTAAACAAGCTCCAAGGGCCTGGTACACCTGTATTAATGAGTATTTTCAGAAAAATGGTTTTTCAAGATGTCCATATGAACATGCTTTGTATGTCAAAATGAACAACGATGGAGCAGTTATGTATGTATGTTTATATGCTGATGATTTAATCTTCACAGGAAATAATCCACTATTGTTTGAGGAGTTCAAAAAGAAGATGACTAAAGAATTTGAGATGACTGATTTGAGGCTTATGTCCTATTATCTTGGAATTCAGGTGAAGCAGAGTGAAGAAGGGATTTTTCTTTCTCGAAATCTTGAAAGAGTTTAAGATGGAGAGGATCAATTCAGTTACTACACCTGTGGAATATGGAATCAAGTTCTCAAAGTTTGATAGTACTACAAAAGTGAATCCACTTCTGTTTCGAAGGTTGGTTGGAAAGCTGCGATTTTTAACGTGTACAAGGCCAGATATTTTGTATGGAGTTGGTATCATTAGTCGCTATATGGAAGCTCCAACTTTGACTCACATGAAGGAAGCCAAGAGGATTCTTCGGTATATTAAAGGAACATTGGAATATGGTTTATTTTATATTGATACTGCAGTAAATGATTTCAGATTGATTAGGTTTAGTGACAGTGATTGGGGAGGAGATATTGATGATCGGAAAAGCACCAGCGGATTTGTTTTCTTCATGGGTGCATCTGTGTTTGCCTAGAGCTCAAAGAAACAGCCTATTGTCACTTTCTCAACTTGTGAGGCAGAATATGTTGTAGTTGCTGCTTGTGTTTATCATACTATTTGGTTAAGGAAGCCACTAAAAATGCTGAGATTTGAGCAAGATGGAGCTACTGATATTTTTGTTGATAATAAATCAGCTATTGCTTTGGGAAAGAATCCAATTTTTCATGATAGGAGCAAACATATAGACACCAAGTACCATTTCATTAGAGAAAGCATTGGGAAGAAGGAGATTCAGCTCAAGCATGTGACATCGAAAGACCAAGTTGCTGACATTTTTACTAAAGTTCTGAAGTTAAGATTTCTGTAGATTAAAAGCTATACTTGGAGTTGTTAAAGGATAAATTACAAGTTTAAGAGGGGTGTTGAGAAAATAAACTTGTGTTAATTATGTTTGGTTATTTTTATATAGTACATTACTCTGGTGTGTGGTTAAGTTTGTCATTAATGTAGTGGTGGGTACTGAAGAGTCATCCGTTTGTATTCCTATAGATATTAATATGACCATTACAATCCGGGAGACCTGGGTGTGTCTTTTGGTCTTACCCCTCTTGTTTTTTCTTTGTTCCTCTGGTTTTTCCTCATCTCCAACAATTGCAACCCATAAAATCAGCAATGCAATTTAGCGACTCATTAAATCAATCACTAATTAGCGATGGATTTAGCGACTCCAAAAATATTTGTCACAAAATAGCGACTCATATAGCAACGCATCGTTATGAGTCACTATTCAGCGACGCAATTTTATGCATCGCTATTCAACGACGCATGATTATGAGTCGCTGAATAGCGACGCATGAAGATGCGCCGATCATGCGGCGCTGAACAGCGACGCATAGCGATGCGTCGCTGAATAGTGACGCATAGTGTTGCGTCGCTATTCAGCGACGCATTAGCAACGAATAAGCATGTGTCGCTAAATAGGGTTTTAGGGTTTGTGATTCAGGGATTTGGATTTCAAGCTCTGCATGGAAGCTGTTTGTTTGTGCTATATATTGCCAATCAGTCAAGGAATCAGTAAAGGGAAAATGACATCCCAACAGCACTATATGAAGCTAGATTCGACAATGCTTTTGAAAGAGAAGTTGCTGATTTAGCTTCTAATGGAGATTTTACTAATAAGAATCATTGTAGAAAGGAAACTATGAACTGGGACAGTTAGGAAGATATGTTATCTTCAATTCAAAAGGATTTCAAGCTATGCATGGAAGCTGTTTGTGCTATATATCGCCAATCAGTTAATGAATCAGTACAGGAAAAATGACATCCCAACAGCACTATAGGAATATATGCTATCTATCTTCAATTCAAAATGATTTCAAGCTATGCATGGAAGCTGTTTGTGCTATATATCGCCAATCAGTAAAGGGATCAGTAAAGGGGAAAATGACATCCCAATAGCACTATATCATGCTGAATTTGACGACGCTCCTGAAAGAGAAGCTGCTTATTTAGCTTCTAATGGAGATTTTGCTAATAAGAATCATTGTAGAAAGTAAATTTGCGTCGCTAAACAATGACGTGGAGGAAGAGGCTTCCAATGGGAAAGAGATCATACCCAAGTTCAAGACTTCCGATGAGTTGCGTTTCTTGGGAGTCTCCATCGGTCGGGGCGGAAGAGGTTCTCCTATGACCTTCTTCAGTGCGGTCTCTTCATAGCCAGCAGCGCCGACCACGGGAAGGAAGCGGACATGTAACATCGCGGCCGTACGTCACCCCGGGGCTCCAGTCGAACGAGCGACATAATTAAATTTCTTCATATATTTCGATATATAAAATTATCACTATATAATAATATATAATAAACTATAATAATTACTAAATAAAAATAAAATATTATTATAAATTATTAATGTTTAGCGACGCATTTGACCGCGTCACTAATTTCGATTTAGGATTCTTGGGTTTTTATGGTTTGAGGGTTTTAGATTCGGGCACAACGTGGCACCGCCGGTGCACATCGTTCAACAGGGCGGACCAACCAACCCAGCCCAATATACAGCTACGGGCTTTTTAGGTTAAAGGCTTCCGATGAGTTGCATTTCTTGGGAGTCTCCAATGGTCGGGGTGGAAGAGGTTCTCCTATGACCTTCTTCAGCGGTCTCTTCGTAGCCAGCAGCGCCGGCCACGGGAAGGAAGCGGACATGTAACATCGCGGCCGTACGTCACCCTAGGGCTCCAGTCGAACGAGCGATATAATTAAATTTCTTCATATATTTGATATATAAAATTATCACTATATAATATATATATAATAAACTATAATAATTACTAAATGAAAATAAAATATTATTATAATTATTAATTTTTAGCGATGCATTCAAATGTGTCGCTGTTTAACGACGCAATTGAATGCGTCGTTGTTTAGCGACGCATAAACAGCGACGCAATTGAATGCGTCGCTGTTTAGCGACGCATTCGAAATGCGTCGCTAACCAGCGACACATTTGACCGCGTCGCTAATTTCGATTTAGGGTTCTTGGGTTTTTATGGTTTGAGGGTTTTTGATTTGGGCACAACGTGGCACCGTCGGTGCACACCGTTCAACATGGTGGACCAACCAACCCACCCCAATGTACATCTATGGGCTTTTTAGGTTCAAGGCTTCTGATGAGTTGCGTTTCTTGGGAGTCTCTATCGGTCGGGGCGGAAGAGGTTCTCCTATGACCTTCTTCAATGCAGTCTCTTCATAGCCAGCAGTGTCGGCCACAGGAAGGAAGCGGAAATGTAAAATTGCGGCCGTACGTCACCCTGGGGCTCCAATCGAACGAGCAACATAATTAAATTTCTTCATATATTTCAATATATAAAATTATCACTATATAATATTATATAATAAACTATAATAATTACTAAATGAAAATAAATTATTATAAATTATTAATTTTTAGTGACGCATAAATGCATCGCTAAACAGCAACGCATTTGACCGCGTACGTCACCCCGAGCCTCTAGCGAAACGAGCGGCATAGATTACAATATATCAATATATAAATTATCATTATGTAATATTAAATATAATAAACTAAAATAATTACTTAAAAAATTAATATTTTAAAATTAATATTTTAAAATATTTAGCGACACATTAAATTTGCATCGCAAAATTGCTGCAAAGACGGGGTTAAGGTGGCAATTTAGCGACGCAACTAATTGCATCGCTAACTAGTGACTAAATCAGCGACGCAATTATGTGTCGCTAATCCTAATTAATAAAAACCCCCCCTTCTTCTTCCTCACGATTTCTCCCCCTAAACCCCCCACCCCCCCCCCCCAACCGGTCTCCCTCCCTCTTTCTCCTCCTCCCTCTTCCCCACCTCCGGCGGCACTTTGGTGGCTCTCCGGCACCTGACCACCTCGCCGGCGACCCCTATTTCCGGGTAAACCCCCCTCCCTCCCTCCCCTCCCCCCCATCTCCCCCATTTCCTCAACCCCCCCCCCCCTGCCCCCTCCCGTTGCCGGCCACGGCTATGGCCGTGCCGTCATCTCCGGCCATGACCGTGGTTGCCGACCATGAACGTGGCTGTCGCCTGGCCATGGTGGCCAGGCCACCGTTAAAAAAAAGAGGGGGGTTTCCCCACCCCCTCGTCCTTAAAAAAAAAGGGGGGGTTGTTTCCCCACCCCCTCCCATTGCCGGCCACGGTTTCCCCACCCCCTCGTCGTTAAAAAAAAAAAAAAAAGGGGGGGGGTGTGGAAACCCCTGCCGTGGCCGGCAACGGGAGGGGGTGGGGAAAACCCCCACAGCCGTGTTCAAGCCACCGTTAAAAAAAAAGGTTCCCTCCCACCCTCTCCGGTTGCCGGCCACGACCGAGGCCGTCGTCGTTGCCGGCAACGACGGTCACGGCCGAGGCCGTCGTCATTGCCAGCAATGACGGCCACGGCCGTGGCCTGGCCACAATTAAAAAAAGGGGGGGGTTTCCCCACGCCCCCAATCCCTTCCATTGCTGGCCACAGCCGTGGCTGTCGTTGGGACGTGGCCAGGCCATGTGGCCAGGCCATCGTTAAAAAAGGGAGGGGGGTTTCCCCACCCCCCAAACCCCTTTCGTTGCTGGCCACGGTCGTGGCTCGTTGGGCCATCGTGGCCAGGCCACGATGGCCAGGCCACCGTTAAAAAAAAGGTGGTTCCCCACCCCCTCCCTTGAAAAAAAAATAAATAAATAAAGTATAAAGGGGTTCCCCCCCCCCTTACCGGCCATGGCAGTGTTCCTGGTCACAGCCGTGGTCGGGTGGCTGCCGGCCGTGGCTTGGCCACGGTGGCCGATCCACGGGCAGGAAAAAAAAAGCAATTTCAAACCCTCCTAGAAGCCATGTTCAGCTATTTTTAATTAAAACCAAAAATTTATTATAAAATATTATTTTATAATATTACAAAATATATTGCACAACTAATTTTACTAATTAAATTATTTAATTAATATTATTAAAAATATTATTATAACTTGTTTTGATATTTTAATCTTAATAATTTATTCAATCATATTATTATCACTTAAATTTAGAAAACCCTTATAGTAATATCATTATATATATAATAATATATTACAATAACATTAGAATATGCTATAGTATTATTAATATTTTATAAAAAATTATATTATGTGATATTATAATATTAGAATATAATGATTTTATAATATCATTATATTGAACTATTTTTGTGAATGTTGTTATAAGTTAATGTTACAATATTAAATTTAATATTATATTCATCATCACCCATAAAAAATAATTATAATAATCTCATTATAAATTAACATGAAATTATGATATAATTCAATATTAGGATTTTTGTTATAAAATGTGAAAAATAAAATTTATTATCCCTTTAACTTATATTATTTACTGTGATCATAAAAAAGTATGTTTATGATAATTATATTATGCCATAATATTAATAATATCATATTATAATATATTAACTTATATTAGTTCGTAATATTATAATTTAATATAATAATAATAAATTATGGTATTCTAATAAATAATGGGTATAAATTTCAAATTGAACGACTAGCGTCTTCAAGAGGTACGCAAAACTGGGGTGTGTGTGTCAAAGGAGAAAGTGTTGGAGCAAATATGATGGATTATTACGGAAAGTTAGTATAGGTGGTTGAAGAATATCCCGGTTGGCCTATAAAACGAACTGTATTGTTTCGTTGCGATTGGTTCGATCCGACAGTTCCTGTGGGTAAAAGGGTTCATAACGACTACAATCTAGTTGAAGTCAACCATCGCCGAAGATTGCAGAAATATGAACCATTCATCCTTGCATCCCAAGCTTAGCAAGTGTTTTACTGCGGATATCCAAGTTTGTGCAATGACAAGCAAGATTGGTGGGCTGTTTCTAAAATCCTTCCACGTTCAGCAATCATATTAGACGAGAGTTCATCAAGTCAATCACCTGAGTGTCCTGCATTTCAAGAGGATAAGATGGAAATACATACAATTGAGGACGATACAAGGGCTCCTGAAACATCAGTTAGAGATCCAAATGGTGATGTCCAAGAAATTGAGGATGCAAATATTCGATTTCCTTCCAATGATAATGACACAGAAATCACAATCCGATACGGCATCGAATGTTGAACCAACATTTGACGAAACAAATGATACTGATTAAACATAGAGGTTTATTCAATTTCAATTTATTTTTATAAGTGCTAAATTTTTTCATATTCAATCATTATTTGTAATTATATTACATGGTTCTTTAGTATTTTCAGTATGTCGGGCCGAGATAGATCTCCTGCCGATGGACAGAGCAGCAGGGAGGTGTCCCTGCTGCATCAGATCACTTCATGAGCATTGGAGATGGAGAGTTCAGATCTGCAACCTTCGAGTCTCATAGCCGATCGGCACAGACATTTGAGAGTTCATCCCATGTCAGCCGCACCGTACTTTGACTAGATGTTGATGGGCAGTAAGTATATAATAATTGTAAATATATGTTTATGTGTTATCGGGCATTGACTTATAAATATGGATTTTTTTGCAGCTTTATTGAGCAGCATTCTGTATCAGCTGGATCAGCTCCATATTCCAGATCCATGCTGATCCCACTGGCTACGATTGGCATCATGTATCTGCGGCCATGAGGGAGTTTTATTTTTCAGAGTTTCAGGTCAATTTATTAAATACAATTTATTATTGATTTAAAATAATTTAATCTTAATATATTCTTAAACTAACTATTTATTTAAATGTAGAAAAAGTTTACATGGGACCCAACCATCCATGATGCCGTTAGGGCAGCATGGAATGCTCTTGCGGCATGCCGATACTTCGACATGCTTCATCGTTGGAGGAGATCGGGTGATCCCTGTGCATGTGCCGGACCGGAGGGTATTTGGCACGACTGGCAGCAGGTGTGCAGTCTGAGGCCTGGCAAAGGAGGTCCGCATCAGCCACCACGAACCGCTGGTCGTGGCATGGGTCTCTCCTGCCACACTGCGGGGTCCATTTTCATTCAGGAGCACAGACGTCGTATGGTAAGAAAACATCAATAATTTAATTACTAATTTAGTCATTTGCAAATACTTACATTTATATTATTTCTTCTGCTTTTGTAGTCTGAGCGGAAGGGCAGAGATCCTGGTGAGTTCAACCTATTCAGGGCGACACATACTAGGAAGGATGGTACCTGGTCGATGCACGATCACAGGAGGTTGCGGTAAGAAATTTGACTTATGTTGTAACTGTTTAATTTCTTAACCTTTATTCAGGTTCGTATACTGATTCATTTATCGTTGATTCTATAATTCAAAGGCACGAGTCGAGAAGCTTCAGTCCCAGGCATCGCAGGTCGACTCCACTGATGGGGGGCTGCCCATCAAACTCTCACCAGAGGAGTCTGTTGGTGCCCAACCGCGAGACCATAGGGTCTACGGTCTGGGCGCTAAAGCTTCTAGATATTTTTTCGACTCCACTTTGCACTATTCTGGCGATCGTTTAGACGATATTCGAATATCTATTACGGAGGAGCTTGCAGACATGAGAGAGCAGATGCGTCAGATGCAAGATTTGGTTTGCCAAATGTCGCAGGGTTCATTCCAGCCTCCGCAACCTTCCCATGATCGTGACAGTGCGGATTCTTGATGTATTTTTTTTCTATTTTGTGTATCCAAACTTTTCATTATTAATAAAATGAAATTTTATGCATTATCAAAAAAATTGTAATGAATGCTTCGATCAATATTTTTGGATATTTAGCGATAATGTTTCAATTGAATGCAATAAAATTGCATTAAGAGTTTTAAATAATATTTTATTTTTTTTAAAGAATTTGTTATAATTTTTTAAAAAAAATGAATTCATAAATTTGCGACGCATATTGCGTCGCTAAATTGAATAATATTTAATTTTTTTTAAAAAATTTTTGTCGTTGTAATTTTTAAAAAAATAAATTTATAAATTTGCGCATTTACAATGCAAATTGCGTCGCAATATTGTAACACAATATGTGTTGCAAATGCGTCGCAATTTATAAATTTATTTTTTTTACAAAATTGCAACGAGAAAACAAATTTTAAAAGCAATTTTTTAAAAAAATTGAATTTATAAATTTGCGATGCATATTGTGTTGCAATATCCCAGTGCATCGCAATATTGCAACTCAATAAAAATCATCGCAAATGCGTCGTAAATTGCAACGCAATTTGGGTCGCAGCCTTGCGACGCATTGCATCACTAAATTGCGATGCAATTTTGAGTCGCTAATGCGTCGCTAAATTGCGACGACGTAATTTGTATCACAAAATAGTGACACATTTCGTTTCGTTGTTAGGAGTCGCTATTTAGTAACGAAACTGTGATGGATAGCAGTTTGCGATGAAATTTACAATGACAACCAAAATGTATTACTAAATAGAAACAGCCTATTGTCACTCTCTCAACTTGTGAGGCAGAATATGTTGTAGTTGCTGCTTGTGTTTGTCATACTATTTGGTTAAGGAAGCTACTAAAAATGCTGAGATTTGAGCAAGATGGAGCTACTGATATTTTTGTTGATAATAAATCAGCTATTGCTTTGGGAAAGAATCCAATTTTTCATGATAGGAGCAAGCATATAGACACCAAGTACCATTTCATTAGAGAAAGCATTGGGAAGAAGGAGATTCAGCTCAAGCATGTGACATCGAAAGACCAAGTTGCTGACATTTTTACTAAAATTCTGAAGTTGGAAGATTCTGCAGATTAAGAGCTATACTTGGAGTTGTTAAAGGATAAATTACAAGTTTAAGAGGGGGTGTTGAGAAAATAAACTTGTGTTAATTATGTTTGGTTATTTTTATATAGTACATTACTCTGGTGTGTGGTTAAGTTTGCATTAATGTAGTGGTGGGTACTGAAGAATCATCCGTTTGTATTCCTATAGAATTAATATGACCATTACAATCCGGGAGACCTGGGTGTGTCTTTTGGTCTTACCCTGTTTCCTCTGGTTTTTCCTCATCTCCAACAATTGCAACCCATAAAATCTGCAATGCAATTTAGCGACTCATTAAATCAGTCGCTAATTAGCGATGGATTTAGCGACTCCAAAAATATTTATCGCAAAATAGCGACTATATAGCAACGCATCGTTATGAGTCGCTATTC
Source organism: Calamus simplicifolius (assembly GCA_900491605.1). NCBI lineage: Eukaryota > Viridiplantae > Streptophyta > Magnoliopsida > Arecales > Arecaceae > Calamus > Calamus simplicifolius. Next base: position 2,919 of record UESW01001734.1, on the reverse strand, counting down.
AGCGATGCAATTTCATGCGTCGCTATTCAATGATGCATGATTATGAGTCGCTGAATAGCGACGCATGAAGATGCGTCGATCATGCGGCGTTGAACAGCGACGCAATCAAGCGGGCGCTGAACAGCGACGCATAGTGTTGCGTCGCTATTCAGCGACGCATTAGCAACAAATAAGCATGTGTCGCTAAATAGGGTTTTAGGGTTCTGTGATTCAGGGATTTGGATTTCAAGCTCTGCATGGAGCTGTTTGTTTGTGCTATATATTGCCAATCAATCAAGGAATCAGTAAAGGGAAACAACATCCCAATAGCACTATATGAAGCTAGATTCGACGACGCTTTTGAAAGAGAAGCTGCTGATTTTAGCTTCTAATGGAGATTTTACTAATAAGAATCATTGTAGAAAGGAAACTATGAACTGGGACAGTTAGGAAGATATGTTATCTTCAATTCAAAAAGGATTTCAAGCTATGCATGGAAGCTGTTTGTGCTATATATCGCCAATCAGTTAATGAATCAGTACAGGAAAAACGACATCCCAACAGCACTATAGGAAGATATGCTATCTATCTTCAATTCAAAAGGATTCAAGCTCTGCATGGAAGCTGTTTGTGCTATATATCGCCAATCAGTAAAGGGATCAGTAAAGGGGAAAATGACATCCCAATAGCACTATATCATGCTGGATTCGATGACGCTCCTGAAAGAGAAGCTGTTATTTAGCTTCTAATGGAGATTTGCTAATAAGAATCATTGTAGAAAGTAAATTTGCGTCGCTAAACAATGACGTGGAGGAAGAGGCTTCCAATGGGAAAGAGATCATACCCAAGTTCAAGACTTCCGATGAGTTGCGTTTCTTGGGAGTCTCCATCGGTCGGGGCGGAAGAGGTTCTCCTATGACCTTCTTCAGCGCGGTCTCTTCATAGCCAGCAGCGCCGGCCACGGGAAGGAAGCGGACATGTAACATCGCGGCCGTACGTCACCCAGGGGCTCCAGTCGAACGAGCGACATAATTAAATTTCTTCATATATTTTGATATATAAAATTATCACTATATAATATATATAATAAACTATAATAATTACTAAATAAAAATAAATTATTATTATAATTATTAATGTTTAGCGATGCATTTGACGGCGTCGCTAATTTTGATTTAGGGTCTTGGGTTTTTATGGTTTGAGAGTTTTAGATTCGGGCACAACGTGGCATCGTCGGTGCACACCGTTCAACAGGGCGGACCAACCAACCCAGCCCAATATACAGCTACGGGCTTTTTAGGTTAAAGGCTTCCGATGAGTTGCGTTTCTTGGGAGTCTCCATTGGTCGGGGCGGAAGAGGTTCTCCTATGACGTTCTTCAGCGCGGTCTCTTCATAGCCAGCAGCGTCGGCCACGGGAAGGAAGCGGACATGTAACATTGCTGCCGTACGTCACCCCAGGGCTCCAGTCGAACGAGCGATATAATTAAATTTCTTCATATATTTGATATATAAAATTATCACTATATAATTATATATAATAAACTATAATAATTACTAAATAAAAATAAAATATTATTATAAATTATTAATTTTTAGCGATGCATTCAAATGTGTCGCTGTTTAACGACGCAATTGAATGTGTCATTGTTTAGCGACGCATAACAGCGACGCAATTGAATGCGTCGCTGTTTAGCGACGCATAAGCGACACATTTGACCGCGTCGCTAATTTCGATTTAGGGTTCTTGGGTTTTTATGGTTTGAGGGTTTTAGATTTGGGCACAACGTGGCACCGTCGGTGCACACCGTTCAACATGGCGGACCAACCAACCCCCCAATGTACAGCTATGGACTTTTTAGGTTCAAGGCTTCTGATGAGTTGCGTTTCTTGGGAGTCTCTATCGGTCGGGGCGGAAGAGGTTCTTCTATGACCTTCTTCAGTGCGGTCTCTTCATAGCCAGCAGTGCCGACCACATGAAGGAAGCGGAAATGTAAAATCGCGGCCGTACGTCACCCCGGGGCTCCAATCGAACGAGCGACATAATTAAATTTCTTCATATATTTTAATATAAAATTATCACTATATAATATTATATATAATAAACTATAATAATTACTAAATAAAATAAAATATCATTATAAATTATTAATTTTTAGCGACGCATAAATGCATCGCTAAACAGCAACGCATTTGACCGCGTACGTCACCCCGGGCCTCTAGCGAAACGAGCGGCATAGATTATAATATATCAATATATAAAATTATCATTATGTAATATTAAATATATAAACTATAATACTTAATAAAATTAATATTAAAATTAATATTATATTAATTTTTAAAATATTTAACGATATATTAAATTTGCATCGCAAAATTGCGATGCATATCTAATGAGTCGCTAAATTCCTGCCAAGACGGGGTTAAGGCGGCAATTTAGCAATGCAACTAATTGCGTCGCTAACTAGCGACTAATCAACGACGTAATTATGTATCGCTAATCCTAATTAATAAACCCCCCCCCCCTTCTTCTTCTCACGATTTCTCCCCCCTAAACCCCCCACCCCCCCCCCCCAACCGGTCTCCCTCCCTCTTTCTCCTCCTCTCTCTTCCCCACCTCCAGCGGCACTTCGGCAGCTCTCCGGCACCCGACCACCTCGCCGGCGACCCCTATTCTGGGTAAACCCACCCTCCCTCCCTCCCCTCCCCCCCATCTCCCCCATTTCCTCACCCCCCCCCCCCGCCCCCTCCCATTGCCGGCCACGGCTATGGCCGTGCCATCATCTTCGCCATGACCGTGGTTGCCGGCCATGAACATGGCCGTCGCCTGGCCATGGTGGCCAGGCCACCGTTAAAAAAAAGGGGGGGGTGGGGGGGGAGGGGAGGGGGGTTTCCCCACCCCTCGTCCTTAAAAAAAAAAAGGGGTGGTTTCCCCACCC